>JAVRXN010000003.1:17056600-17313421 GCA_033556935.1 Timema podura
ATGTCCTTATATTTATAAAAATACATACTTCACTGTCTGTGACAGATTTGATGTGTTCCTGAAGAAGTGTTATAAACTTTAAATTGACATTTGGGCCATCCATTGACACTTGTATCAACTTAGAGACTGGAAGAGGAGAAATACCATCCAAAAAATGCTTCAGTAATTCTTCAGCGGTGCTTCTATAAAAAAAAACACTGTTCAAGCAATGACTGATAACGTTATGATTTTCCTTGTCCAAGAATCTGAATACAATGTCCATTTGCCCTCTTTGAATAACTTTATTCAATGCCTCATCAAAACAAATTAAAAAGTTGTTACATGATTTTAGGCGGTCCAGTAAATTGTTATGAAAGAATGGAGCCAAGCCATGCACAATGAAATATGCAGCCTTGTCTCCACCAAAAGTAAAGGCACTGGCAATGGAACACTCGGGAAACATAAACTGAAAAATTGTCCTTAAATTATTGCAAGAATTGAAATACATTTTGTTGTCAACAACTTGCAAAGCCCAAATGACTTCAGCCTTATTTATATTATCTTTCATAACAAAAGTGTTAGGGTTTCTTCGAACCACTACACTACTTTCACTTTTGGCAACACCTTCCTTCTGCGGCTTTACAATTTTCGGTGAAACTGAAGTGTGATATGAATTGTCATTTCCCTGATTCCCTGACTTTTTTTAAGCTTCCTTGACTTTCCCCGACTGTTTTTCCCCCTGACTTTCCATGACTTTGCCTGACTTTCCATACCGTAGGAACCCTGCACTAATTCAAGATTACGTTGTACTAAGGGAGGAGGGTGGGGGGGAGGGGGTGCCAGAGCGCGCTGAGAGACGTTACAGGCGTCCAGCTATCCCCCGTTTTTGAAGAAGTCGTTTGTTATTTCAAAATAATACTTTAAGACAAAATGGATGGGAAATATATCAAAATGTCCTTTTGGGAATAATCCTTACATTTTATAGTTTTGTAATTGCAAACAAAATCATGAAAAGGTGAAGTCAGCTCAATTTCCTCTGAACGATCACAGTTCTGAGATCAAAGTAAATCGTTAGAAACATAAAGCTAAACGTCCTAAAAAAACTCATTCTTTAAAAGGCTTACAACATAACATTCTAAAAAAATTGAGAATTATTTTATTGGCTATGAATCTTATAAACTGCCCTTCCCATTGTAAGTACATTTCCCTTCAAACAGGCGGCGCCTTTAATCAATCCATTCAACATGAATATTATATTTATGAGTTCAGCCAAAATAGATTTGAAAATTTGCCAACTTGTCTGTTTTCTAGTCTGATGGATACTATGTTGAGTTACACCCAATAGCATTGATATAGAAAAGGGATAGGTATAGAAACGCCACTCTAATGTTGGAAAGTAGAACCACATCGCTAGCGCTCGCGGCGTTAGTGCCGCGAACTAAAAGATTCGAAGTGGGATTTTGCACTTGGAACACAACGCATTTTCTATTGCAGTGTGTTAATTAACGAATTCTTATATTAAATTCAATCAAATGTAACTAAATCCATCATTTTTATAAATAAACGACGTTATAAAATGTAAAATCTCTAAAATATACCTAGAATCCTTCTTTAAAATAAACGCCAAATTGCTAACAAAACAGTAATGGCGAGTTTTACATAAACTTCTCACTTCCTCTTCTATAGACTTCACGTCCACGCATGCGCATTTCTCTGCGATGTCATTGCATGCTGCTCCTAGCGATAGTGCCCCAAACTAGTTTACGGGATCAGCTAGTCCTATAAGAGTGTCCACCCCATGATCATTGCTGAGGCAACTGCAGGTCTTATGGAGAAAAGCTTGATCTTCGTTCTCTCTTAGTTAACTGTTGCCAAATCTCCTCTCTTTTCAGTTATGTCTGAAGGTGGTGTGCTGGGGTAAGGAGCTACCGACAACCTCAACTATCCAGCGTTGCGAAACTTGTCTTATATTTGAGGGGAGAGTGACCACAAAAAAGAGAAAATGACAACGCTGTTCCCAATAGTAACTCTCGATGCCTCAGCGATGATATCCAGTGTACACACACACGGGTCCATATAGTTTTCTAAGGGTCTACGATTATTAGACTAGAGCGTACACGATTTACAATCATCTCAAACCTCAAACACCCTTACCCCTCTCCCTTCTGCTCGGACTTGTATAATATCCAGAAACCGTCATTGGCTCGCCACCATATTGGGCAAAACAGCGCCTAATTGCTTTGGATTGGATCAGCTTCTGTGTTTGATACGCCCGTGGTCACAAAGTCCCAGGTAGAGTAACGCAGAATGTTTTCTTGCTGGAAGATTTTGTTTAAAACTAGAAGACGATGTAGTGCGGTAATAAAATAATGTAATTGTGTGGTTGTTGGTAACAAATTACAGGAACATAAACAACTTTTTTTCCCCCAATTTATTTTTAATAGTAGCAATTAGTTTAATTTTATTCTGAATTAGTAAAGTATTTTCAGGTCTAAGTAAATTAAAATTAGCTATATGATCAAAAGGAAAATATAGATGTGCGATATAAAATGCACAATATTAAGAAAAAAATTCATAAATAGCTTTGAGAATTCCTTAAATCCTTAACTGGTTCGTACTTTTAAAGTCATAACACACCGGAAGTATGAATATTTTTTATCTCTGTAATTCATCCATCGCTACTTGTTTTAACTAGCCAATAATTTTAACTAATTAAATAAAGATAAAGAAGCTAAAATTTAGAGTGAATGCACCCGGATTTGTGCAGAGGGAACATGGAAACCAAATAGGGAAAAAACACCCTCAGTAAATTCGTTAAATGTATTTGCTTGATAGTCGACCTCGGTGGTTGCTTCAGGACCCAATGTTCGTGGGTTCAAACCCAACTGGGGTTGGCGGATTTTCTTGAACGATAAAATCCTTAGCCCAGCTTCTTTTGGAGTGGAAGTAAAGCTGTCGATCCCGTGTCTTCAGGTATGTATGTGAAAAAAAAACCATTCCCGGAAAAATTGGTAGGACCTTTCGCTCTCGCTTATAGAAAATGTTCGTGTGTTGAAATAATCAGTCGGTCCAGAAAGTGCACGCTCAGCCTAGTGAGAACCAATGAGGAGTTACTTGAATGAAAACGTAGCGGCTCCAGTTTAGAAATGGCCGAAGGGCTCGTTGTGCAGACCACATGGCACCCTCTATCCGCAGAAGTTGGCATTATCTTTGCCAACAGACAGTGGCCGTTCGGTCAGTATGGCGAGCTGAAGCCGTTGAGTTTTTTTTAAACTGACTTCTGATTCGAGTTGCTCTGGGGCTGTTTGTTTACTGTAGTTTCTATCAGTTTTCTGCTTGGGAGCGCGTCGGTTAGACTTTGTATCCAAGTCAGTGTAGCCAACTAAGTGGGTTTTTTTTTGTTTGTTTTTTTCAGCTGCAAGATGTTCCATGAAAATGAGGTGTTTGCGGGTCCAGATCTGGAACGAATCTCCAAGTTCTTTTGTTTGTAGGAATCAAGGAAGTGGTGGGGCTAGTGAGGCATAGCCAGTAAACAGATGGCGTATTTGCGGTTGGAGTCCTAGCGCAAAGGTAGCTAGTGAAACTTTAGTTACAAATAACGTCACAGTGTAGTGACGTTATTTGTAAATGAAGATTAATATGATACGTAACGTAACGTTGTAATTCAGTGTAACAGGAGACAGAATGATAAGTTGGTGGACTTGAGCTTAACCCCAGGTTGTGATGGGTAAAAATAATGTCACAAAATGGTTCGTTTCTTAACCAAGCGTTGATGTCCATCCCATCTTATTTGTCTTTTTTTATCTAAAGGCGTTGTAAATTAGCTTGTACGACAATGTAGTGATGCTCAGATAATACAAGTTAAATTTGTAAAATATTAAATTAAAAATAAAGCAGTTAGAACGCGAAGCTAATTTTTGGGTTTGATTAATTTTTTTCGCAGACAATCGGAGTGTAACGACACATAAAATACGTGTTACGAGCCGAATGTTCAGTGGCGTGCGTAGTAATAAAAACGAGAGTAGACCTAGCGTCACGCAACCGGGTGGAGTTTGTCCCGCACGCCAGCCAAACGCACCAACCATGCCATCTACGTAAGCCAAGCACGTAAGTGACGTCATTGACGTGAGCCAAGTATGTCAGTGACGTCATTGATGTGCGTCATGTACGGCTGTATTGCATGCAATAATACAAGGGTAGATAATTTGACCTATTTTACGGAGGGAATTAGAGAATCGGTGACGGTTTGGACTATACGTCAAGCTTGTCTAAGATAGTTTGCTGGTGACAGAACGGTCAAGGTTCACATCTCAGCCAGCTGTAAAGAAGGTGGCTTGCCTTTAAAAATAAGTTGTCCCAAACTCCTCCACAAATGCGGGAACATTTCCTCTAAATTATATATTACACATCCTTACTCCATTAGTGTAAATATGGGGGTAGACCGGTCAATAAGTTGGAATAATTTATCAGTTGTTTTACTTCCTCCATAAAGACAAATGCCGATGGAGGTAGGCTGGAAACACTGAATTTAAAAAAACAGACTAAATACGATCGGAATCGAGTCCTTGCTCTCTTAAGTGAGTCAGAGGTGCTTCCACTCATTTAACCCCACGGGCCACGTTCTGGCACCTTCCAACACTCCCCCTGGGTGCTAACGACCTCCCTCCGCACACCAGAAAGGAGAAACGAGGCCAGCTTGTAAGAAAAAAAGAAAGAGCATTATCTCACCTGGTTTGATGGCCACGACTGATCCGAGTGTCGATAGAGCAGACACCAGCAGTACCATCTCCAGTAGCCAGCCGAGTCCTGTGCGCATGCGCGGCATGGCAGTGGCCTCCTGGAACAAAACAAAAACACCGTTACTTAGGGATAGCAACCATATTAATCTCTAGTATCTTTTATTTATTTGAGGTACTTTATGAACTGACTATTTATATCAGACCACCTGAATTGATATGAGCGAGAGCTAAAGGACCTACCAATTTCACCGGGCAAGGTATTTTCACATACATTTCAGGATTCTTTTACATGCCACAATCGACATAGGACCGACGACTTTACTTCCACTCCAAAGAAAGCTGTGCTATGGATTTTTATCGCTCAAGAAAAATCTGTCGACCTCGGCTGGGTTTTAACCCACGAACATCGTGTCCTGAGGCGAGTACTTTACCCCAAAACCAATGAGGTCGACATCTCTATTCTCTAGTGTTGAAAGTAACGTGGTACAGTATTTTTATTTTACTAATCTCTAGTATCTAAAGGAACGTACAGTTTTGTTACTTGACTCACCTCCAGTATAGAAAGGAACTTATAGTATTGTTACTTTACTCATATTATCTAGAATTGAAAGGAACGTATAAAATTGTTATTTTACTCATCTTCTTTAGAAGCGAAAAGAACGTACAGTATTGTTACTTTACTCATCTTCTCTGGAATTGAAAGGAACGTACAGTATTATTACTTTACTCATCTTCTCTGGAATTGAAAGGAATGTATTGTTACTTTACTCATCTTCTCCAGTCTCGAAAGGAACGTATACTGTCGGTACTTTACCAATCTACATTATCAGAAGGAAAGTGTCAGTACCGGTAATTGATCACATCTAGTATAAAAGAAGAGTATTGGTACTTGACGCGTATCTAAAAAAACTATAACATTAAGCATTGACATCGAAAGAGCAAGCAGAAAATTGTGCCTGAACATCATGTTTCTAGTGTTTTTCATGTACATAAATGTTTATAATTATGTTTTGCTCCTAGTCCTTTGGATTTTTGTAGCGCTTATTTATCATGTAATAAAAATTACAACTCTTTCATCATAATACTCTTCCAATCCATTCAATTTCACTCAAAGTTACAATAGTTAAACCACAATATTGTTCTAAACAACTAGTTTTGTGACTATCCCGGTCATGAACCAATTATCGGGAACTTTGATTCTGTTTAGATTTTTTAAAATCGCATCTCTAAAAGAAATACACACGTAATAGTCAAATGATCGTTTGTTTCTACGTTGAGACGAACTAAGGTGGGGTGGAAGGAAAGTTGTCAGTTAAAACCTGGGCTTTGGAGTCGGTAAAAATGTACCAACACCACCTTCAAAATAAAAACTAATAATATTATAACAATATCTTATACTTTTTTTTATTATTCAAGACCAAAATTTGTAATTTGGATTGACATATTTACTTACATATACAGGATGGCCCACAGAAAAGTAGCCCGCCTCCTATATCCAGCAGGCGCCTCACTCTGAATTGGAGGAGGTCAATCCCCTTCCACCCATATTGTGACATGAAGAATGAGCAAGTGAACTGCTGGTCTAAAGCACAAGACGGGGGGGAAGGGGATTTACCTCCTCCAATTCAGAGTGAGGCGTCTGCCGGATATAGGAGGTGGGCTACTTTTCCGTGGGCCAAGCTTCCCATAAGGTCATCTGTATTGGAGCATTCTAATGCAGTCAATTTGTTATTACTAATTAATATACCTTGGCCATTTATGAAGGAGTCGGAGTCGAAGGATTGGCGTATTAACACTCACCGCTGGTTAAAACCAGTAGCCAATTTTGGCAGTTTTATATCAAAAAGTATTTGGCTAAAATAAATAAAATATTTATTCATTAGATACATTTATATTAATTTTGTACACATAATAATCTCAACAGTTTTCAAATATTTCCTATGAGTATCGTGGTACTTTATGAGGAACTTTTTAAATGGAGATAAAAGTTATCCTTCATTTTCTGAAGGCCCATGCAAAATATTCAAAAACTGTTGAGATTACTGTGAAAAATATTGTATTTACTGTATCCAAAAAATGTTATAAAAAACCTCAAAACTACTAGCATTAGCGTGCGTTCCGTTCTATCCCGACTACTACGTCGTAGCATTGTCATTTCAATACTAAGCCAGACTTCTACGTGACGTTACATTGACATTTTGGTAATTTTGTTAAACAATGAATATAACTTGGATAAAAATTACCTAGAGCAGTGTCTAGCCAATAACAGAGAGCGATGACTTCCAACACCAAGTACCAGCCATCACCAACAGCTTATGCGAACTTTAGGAATAATGTCCCATTAAGAAATGAAATACATTTAATATCCACATTCAAGAAGTCGAACCGCGTCTAGCAACACAACTCTCCTCATTCGTGCCACATGCCCCACCACAATCAATATGAAACAATCGCCAGAGACACGTTATTCGTTATTCAATCCACAGTACACTTCCTTGGCTATAGACAAACCAACTTCTTCGACTGAAGTTGGTTCTTGTTTATGTGAATGAGCGGCTCATCGTGCGGAGAAGTAAAATATTGACTCGAGTGGTACGTGCGCGTCTTTCGATTACCAGACGGGACAGAGAGCAAGGAGTGGCATATGTGGTGGCGTTAAGGTCATTCGGACAGCAAGCTTCTCCTAGAATGAATAGGCTATAACATTTTGACAGGGAATTTGTAACATGGTTGAAGGGGGTGTTGTGTTGTAAAGGGGGGGATGGGCAGGTGGAGTGGGAAAGTAAGCCGGGATTGCCAGCTCTTTGTTCCTAACAGTGTTGTCATAGCACTTACCTCTTTTTTTTTCCCGCTAAGGAACTTCACTGTTAGAAAATGAATTGTCACCGCATGGCTCACCCGGGAGTTGTGGCTTGAGTTTGAATCCTGGCTACTAAGATTCATAGAATATTGATAATTTAAAATAATGAACTTATTACACGTGTCGCAAAGTATTTATTGTATCGAATGCTATTAGGCCCATATTTATAAAATGTGTTTTTAGAAGAAAAAAATATGTACTGGTATTACTAAGCAATTTAATGAAATATTTGATTGATGAAAGTTTAAGGGCTCTTTTATTATTCTCTTAGCACCTTATCTTACTATCCGTTCGTGATATACTTATATGTACTAATTACGCTAATTAGTTAGGAATTAGGAAAGCTGAATTTAGAGGAAGTGCACTCGCATTAGCGTAGAGAGAGTGGGAAACAATTTATAATAAAATTACCCTCAGTACACCCAATCGTGATCGAACCCCGATTTATCTGTCTTAGCAACGGTCTAGTCTACGACGAGAGTGATGCCTTAGAGACCATGTTAGTACCGGAATAGGTTTTAGAGTTATTTATTTATAGTAAAAAAGTATTACTTTTCTTTATAATTATAATAGTTAACAGAGCTCATGATGAGCCCCTTACAAACTGTAAAAATGTTAGAATGCCACGTGCATAAGAAAGCAAAGTGATCGACAACCAGTTGGTTTACCAAATAAATAAAAATATTTCAAAGCTTGAGTGTGTCAATTGATCGGCACTTTTGGGACCATGTGATAAGATATAAAACTGTTCGACATGAGAGGACCAGTTGGTATACAAAAGTCGAGATGGATTCAATGAACCAATTGACCGACAAGTTAATACATTGCAAACAACGTGTTCGACAACAAAATCGTGAACGGAAAATAATAAGTAAAATCTATGAAATATTATTTTTTAATATAATTTAAAACTCTAATAAATAAACACATTTTTGGTCAAATGGTCCAATGCGTCAATATCCTATTATAATGGATTGTCGGTGTTGAGGAGATTGAGGTTAGAATCCCGGTCATAAGTACAGAGGTATTTATTTACCCCCTAAAATCTTATTCACTATCCTTCCACGCAAATGACTGCATATTTCCTTAAATTTTACCTTTCTCATTCCTTATCCTGCGTATAGCTCAAACTGGGAGTGAGAAGCTAAGGGAAAAAATACCAAGTTAGTGGATTTTTTCTAGCACAGTGTCTTACTACCCTTTCGGGTGTACGCTGATTTTGTGGACTAAAATCATCATTAGTAAGGCATCAATTTTCTAAGTTGTTTTTTTGGGTCAACCAGTTGGCTATCAATAATTTTGTTCGCATATGCATTTGTTCAACCAGTTGGTACAAGTCATGTCCTACTCGTGTCGGCCACTTGATCGACATTGCTCCTGCTGTCGATCACTTGTCTGTCTTTCACCTTTTCCTCCCATGTCGACAAGTTTGTGATTGATCAGTTTGCCTGCACCCGTAACGAGGGTAAAGTAGTCAGTTTCTTTTTTTATTATTATTATTTAGCACCACGTCTTACTACCCGTTCGGGTTATACGCTTAAGTACTAATTACGCTAATGGATTAGGAATTGGGAGGGTTGCATTTAGAGGAAGTGAACCCGCATTTGCGTGGAGGGAGAGTGGAAAACCATTTAGGAAAAACCACCCCCAGTTCACCCGACCGAGATTCGAACCTCGATCTCCCCGTCCTCGGCGGTCGAGCTCAACACGACTAGCGCGTTAGCCAACTACGCCACCAAGGCGGGTTAGTCAGTCTCATCTTATTTAGTCTGCCAATGACAAGGAGATCAAGGTTAGTATCCCAGCAGGATGTAATTAGGTGTTCGGTTCTACCTCTACGCAAATGCTGAAACATTTTCTAAAAATATACCTTATCTTGCCCTTCAAAATTAGTCAGGTGGAGTCCTACGCCTTAGCTCAGTCAGTACTGTGTCTGCCTGCTGAGCTAAGGGTCCCAGATTCGATTCCCGGCATGGTCGAAAAATTGATCATTTGTGAAATGTGGGTTTACCCTTTCATAGTGATGAATTAACGGCTAGGGTCTGGGGGGGGGGGGGGGGCTGTTGTGTTTGTACTAAATTTAAGAACATAGAGTAATTAGTACATAAACGTGTAACCCGAACAGGTAGTTAGACGCGGTGCTAAGTTAGGTGGATATCCCGGACGTGTGACATGATGTGAAGTAATGGTATAGAACAGCGGTTCCAAAACTTCTTGAATCACGGAGCACTTTTCAGGAGAGAAATTTGTCACGGAGCACTATAGTTGCCTTGATGCTAAAGGCATGCGCACTCATTTTTTGCTATATTTACCTAACTGCAGATAAACATTAGGTTTAAAATCATTATGCGTCTTGATGTACCAAGAGATGAGTTCCTCTGACACTTTTGAGTTGAAGAATAAAACTAAAACAGTAAAAATACTATCCAAGTGCCAAATTACTAGAGGAAGGAAAAAGAGACAAAATAAATGTCACAACTCGTCACTCAGGTAGTAAGACGTGGGGTAAGTCATTAGTCTGAGACCGGGGTAGCCCGGCCCTTCCTTGGTCGGTTGGTCAGTGTTATTGGTAGGTACAGTCAAAACAAGAAGTTTCAGGAAATGGACATGGCCAATTTACGTTTGCATTGATCAACGCCGCACAATTAATAAAATAAAAGAGTAGAGTTGGACTAATAAACCAAACAAATTTGAAATAGTGACACTATGTACTACAAAATGATATAAAAACAAAGTATCGGGATATAAAACAAAAAGTACTTATATAAGATCAAAAATTATGTAATTTTACAACTATTAAATAGCTTATAAATTAAAAACTGATTTTATTTAAAATATTGTAAGTACTTCATTGCATACACTTCATATGAATGTCTAGCTAGAATAAATTTAATCCCCATACATTAACTACTTTACCTTAAAATTAGTACGTAAAATGGATAAAATAGTAAGTTTGACTACTTATAACTCGAGAACTGTAATGATTTGAAATCATTGAATCAATATTTATAACTTATATTCATACACTTAGTAAAATAATGCAATAAAATTTTGATGGTCGAATGACCTTAAGGGGGCTTGAACCAAGAACAATATGAAGATTCATTTGACAGAAAAGTAAAGATCAGTGGTGTGGTGTGGAGTGTTGCCACAGTTAAAGATAGTTAATTATAATTGCACTTTTATGCTTTTAATATATTATCATCCCTCAGTAAAACACTCATTACCCCCTTCGGTGGCCGCATGGTCTAAGTCGTCTCTCTCGCAATGGAATTAACTGCCGATGAGGGGGAGATCGGGGTTCGAATCTCGGTTGGGTGTACTGAGGGTGGTTTTCCCCCTAAATGGTTTTCCACTCTCCCTCCACGAAAATACGGGTAGACTTCCTCTAAATTCAACTTTCCTAATCTCTAGCATACTAGCGTAATTAGTATACATGCTTATAACCTGAACAGGTAATAAGAAGCGCGCGGTGCTAAATAAAAACCACTCATGTCACCGGAAATATGTTCTTATGCTAGGTATGTAGACCATTTTGATTGGTCAAATGAGGACCAAGGGGGCGATAAAATAACAAAACAGGTCCACAGTTTTAACAAGCTCTGCTTACCCTGACAACACGCCACGCCACTGGTAAAAGTACATTTTTATTAGCAAGGATATGTATGGACTATTTTCTCTCTAATGTTTTATTTTAATTTTATAAACACTATCTACGTTGAATGTGTGTATATTCAAAGGTATAACTTTTTTTTTACCACCCAGGCTAGTAAAAGCTGTAAGCCAAATAGTTATGAGTGTACATTTGAACAGCTGTAGATTTCAGTCTAAGTTCTGCCACAATAGCAACAACTATTGCAAATCTATATATAATAGTTTACGTCAATCGATGAATGTATAGACGTTATTATTACAGAATTCTATATTTCAGAAGTGTTTGAGATAGGTATTGGGCTGAAGAGTTTCACAAGAATCACAAAAGTCTGAAATGTCACTGGGATTTACTACAAACCATGAAAGTTATATTTACTTAGCATGTACCATTTTCACTCACATCATCTTTGACTTTACTTAAGCAATCTCCACACTTTACTTGTAATATATTACCCGCCTCGGTGGCGTAGTTGGCTAACGCGCTAGTCGTGTTGAGCTCGACTGCTAAGGACGGGGGGATCGAGGTTTGAATCTCGATCGGGTGAACTGGTTTTTTCCTAAATGGTTTTCCACTCTCCCTCCACGCAAATGCGGGTTCACTTCCTCTAAATTCAACCCTCCCAATTCCTAATCCATTAGCGTAACTAGTAATTAAGCTTATAACCCGAACGGGTAGTAAGACGTGGTGCTAAATAATAATAATAATAATAATAATAATAATAATAATAATAATAATAATAATACAATAAATATTTACACAGTGTTCTTTAAATCATGCTCCTTTCTTTCTGCCACACTCATTGTATTATGTAGTGAACTGTACATCTTTCTTCACATCAAGCTAACTAACACTTGCTCAAATAAATATTAATGTTTTTGCTCTATTTAACTTATCTGTTTTTCATATATTTTTAGTTAATGTTCTAATGGTCTTCTTGAATTATTTACATCTTTCCTGCTGTTGGTTCTTGTCACTGAAACACATCGATTTACCACTTTCGGACCAAGAGGCGGGGATTTTAACTAGGACATAAGATTTACATTTTAATAACTATTCACTAAATATTAATCAATTTATATTATCAATTTCAATATACATGAACAATATTTAATACTATTTCGTTATTATCTTTACTTTTATATGTTCATGATCAATCAAGATTAATGTAATCATTATTACGTATCATATTTTTATTAAAACAAAACAAAAAATCCTCTATACCAAGTTGCATGACATTGAAATTGTATCAATTTTTAACCTTCAATCTTAATTATATTTATATAATTTTTACTTGGACTAGTTTTCTGAACCTCGTACCAGTTATTTTAATCATTTTGTTACCAAATAATTACTTATATATTTTGTTTATATAACAATAAATGATTATCTTATTTTCTTGACTATATCTGAAGCGCCAGAGTTGACCAAGGTCCGAGTTAATTTGGGTAAAAATCGTTAAAAACTATTTAGGAAAAAAACACCTGGGGACACTCGGCCGGGTGATGATCCCCGACCTTTTCTTCACCAGCAACTTTATCAGCTTGCCCACCAGTGTATAAAATAACACACACATATATATATATATATACTATGGATGAACCTACCTTTAAGGTAGGTTACCATTACAATGTAAACGGATCCGGATAAGACTTCTCCTAGTTAAAGTCTGTTCAGCGTAGGAATTGTTTTCTGAAAGGCCTTTTACTATACCAGAAATCTATTATATAGTAGGATATTGGTAGGAAAAAAGACCTTTCAGAGAGTAATTCCTAACGTGAATGGAATATAGTTTGGATTTGGGACACCATTCCTTCACCCGGATGTAAAGGTTGTCGACGATTGAACCAAGTCAACATTTTGTTTACAGATAGATTAGGATGCTACTGTGAATGTGTTGAATGTGATAAGTTTGTAAATTCACCGGTGATTCTACAAAGCCACTGGTTTACTTGGGGAATGTAAAAAATGTATTTACTATTTCACATACTCGTAGAAAATTTTACAAAATCACCAGTGAGTTTACAAAATCACCAGTGAGTTTACAAAATCACCAGTGAGTTTACAAAATTACCATCAACCACCAGTGAATGTTAGTAAGTCACGTCAAGATTAGGTTTGGTTAAGTTAGTTTAGGCAAGTTAGGTTAGTTTAGACAAGCTTAGAATAGTTTATTTTAGCATAGGTTAGACTAGGTTAGTTTGTATTTATGTTCTATATTTTTACCGACATACATGAGATATTTTTATAAAATCACCGGTAAATGTAGGTTATACAGTTCATGTTTCATACTTTCACCAAATTGCATTGGGAAATTTATAAAATCCTATTATTTATTAAATAAATCATCGCTTTCGCTGATTCTATACATTCACTAGCTATTTTACAAAATAACGACTTTAGCACATTCATAGTAACAGATACATCCTTCCTTATGTGTATCATGTAAACAAACATATGACCTTGACGTGTCAGTCTGTGGGCCCCTTTCACTTGGGTGGTCGGTCTTATGGGGGCGGTGCTCTAGGAGTCTAGGGCAGTTACCCGGCAGACAGTTGATGGAGCGTAGAGCTGCAAACTCTCATATAAAATACCAATTAATTGCGTGGCAGATGGATTTGTGTCAAAAATGAACTCAAAGAGTCGTAATAAGAAATGAAGGAGCATCTCAAGGCCAAGTCCCCTAACAGAAGATGGCATGCTTTTTTTGGTAATAATGAATTCCTCTCTAAGTAATTTCAAATATAAAAAACACAATTGGGATTGTAGGTACTTAACATTTTACAATACTGCAATACGCTTCTAGTTTTCGATAACAAAAAAAATAAATACAAAAATTATTATTAATAATACTATTGTGGGGAGTGAGTGAGGGTTTAATACCCCTCCCCCCTCCATAGAAACGGCCCTGAATTAATTCAATACCCAGACTAATATAACACCAAGGGTTCATTGTACAATACAAGGTCACTAGATCAGGTGTTAGTTCTTGTTTGGATCTCATAAAAAAAGTATCTCGGTTAAAATAAATTGGAAAACTAGTCATTGGCCATCATTGAGAATTTTCTAATGATTCCATTGGTAGATACAATAATAATGTGTCAGAAAGGACAATTTAAAAAATACAAACCTTCTGCGATCAACATCAATAAGATTTTAATATTATAAGTATTATTTTAAAGGAATTGAGTCATTCTTCAAAAGTGACAGCTGTAGACCATATGACATGACGTACGAATATATTAAAGTGGTTTTAGTTACTTTTGATAATGTCAGATACGGTAATTCCTACCGCGTTACTATTAAATTTAAGTTTGTCTTCTAGCTTATTTCTAAATATTAAAGTGTTTGTATTCATATGGTATCGAACCCAAAATTGCTTACAATTTATCTATAAATAGATTTTCAACAAACGTATGTTCATTTTATTTTATTTTTATTCTGAACAGAAGGTACAGCTGCTCCTATTATGACGTCACACACGTGGGTGAAAGGAAAGATAAGTGCCCTTCCTGACTGGTTAATTTCATATTGTAATTTTCAGGTAGTAGTATTTTGTGTAGTATGGTTTTCTTTTACAAAGTGACAGCTAAAAATTCTGTCTTCCAATCTTCCACCGGTGACATAGTGCCCTCCTTGGGCAGAATTAATTTTTCCACAGTTTTAATTGGTGTCCTCCTAGCATTCATCTCCTTTGAGTAAATAATCATTTTGTCAATTTTAGGCTTTCTTTCTGAAAAACTCGTAAATCCTTCCTTTGGTGTCTGAAAATGAGTACCATAACCAAAACAAAGTGTTTTTATGTTTATTAGAAAAACATTGTTATCATAAGAATGATAAAAGTAACAATATTACTACCTAAAAGCAGAGTACAATATTGTTGTGACAAATAACAAGAGTCCTTGCCTCGCATCGAAATAACAATGTTAGGAAACAGAGTAGAGTCCTCGCCTTGTATTGAAGTAACAATGTTAGGACACAAAACAGAGTCCTCGCCTTGTATCAAAGTAACAATGTTAGAGCACACAGCAGAGTACTCGCCTTGTATCAAAGTAACAATGTTAGGGCACACAGCAGAGTACTCGCCTTGTATCAAAGTAACAATGTTAGAGCACACAGCAGAGTACTCGCCTTGTATCAAAGTACCAATGTTAGGGCACACAGCAGAGTACTCGCCTTGTATCAAAGTAACAATGTTAGGGCACACAGAAGAGTACTCGCCTTGTATCAAAGTAACAATGTTAGAGCACACAGCAGAGTACTCGCCTTGTATCAAAGTACCAATGTTAGGGCACACAGCAGAGTACTCGCCTTGTATCAAAGTAACAATGTTAGGGCACACAGCAGAGTACTCGCCTTGTATCAAAGTAACAATGTTAGGGCACACAGAAGAGTACTCGCCTTGTATAAAAGTAACAATGTTAGAGCACACAGCAGAGTACTCGCCTTGTATCAAAGTAACAATGTTAGAGCACACAGCAGAGTACTCGCCTTGTATCAAAGTAACAATGTTAGAGCACACAGCAGAGTCCTCGCCTTGTATCAAAGTAACAATGTTAGGGCACACAGAAGAGTACTCGCCTTGTATCAAAGTAACAATGTTAGGGCACACAGAAGAGTACTCGCCTTGTATCAAAGTAACAATGTTAGAGCACACAGCAGAGTACTCGCCTTGTATCAAAGTAACAATGTTAGAGCACACAGCAGAGTCCTCGCCTTGTATCAAAGTAACAATGTTAGGGCACACAGAAGAGTACTCGCCTTGTATCAAAGTAACAATGTTAGGGCACACAGAAGAGTACTCGCCTTGTATCAAAGTAACAATGTTAGAGCACACAGCAGAGTACTCGCCTTGTATCAAAGTACCAATGTTAGGGCACACAGCAGAGTACTCGCCTTGTATCAAAGTAACAATGTTAGGGCACACAGAAGAGTACTCGCCTTGTATCAAAGTAACAATGTTAGAGCACACAGCAGAGTACTCGCCTTGTATCAAAGTAACAATGTTAGAGCACACAGCAGAGTACTCGCCTTGTATCAAAGTAACAATGTTAGAGCACACAGCAGAGTCCTCGCCTTGTATTGAAGTAACAATGTTAGGACACAAAACAGAGTCCTCGCCTTGTATCAAAGTAACAATGTTAGGGCACACAGAAGAGTACTCGCCTTGTATCAAAGTAACAATGTTAGAGCACACAGTAGAGTCCTCGCCTTGTATTGAAGTAACAATGTTAGGACACAAAACAGAGTACTCGCCTTGTATCAAAGTAACAATGTTAGAGCACAGAGCAGAGTCCTTGCCTCGTATTGGACGTGCTTCAGCACTGATAGACGACCCTCTCTGTCGCCTGTGGGCCGCTGTATGAACACTACTGTGAGTGAGTGTTTAGTAGTGAGAGTTTTACTGCAGACAAAGGGGCACAGCTGTACAAGACCAAGTGGATCGCCCACGGGAGTCTGGGGATGACTCACTAAAATGATCCGGTTCGCACGCTCCTTGTTGATAATGTTTCTAGTGGGAAGGTTACTCAAGGTGAGCCAAGAGCCATAGAGGCACCGGAACAAGTCCAATATATCCGAGCCTAAACTCCTATACACGTGAACCCACATAAACACTTTTACACACGAAACTAAGGGCCAGTTTCATAGTCAGACTTAGTACGCCTAAAGTGCGAGTCGATACTAAATACAGGACGACACCTACCTAGACCAAAATGGAATGGGCCAGTTTCATATGCGAAACTGGCCCATTCCATTTTGGTCTAGGTAGGTGTCGTCCTGTATTTAGTATCGACTCGCACTTTAGGCGTACTAAATCTGACTATGAAACTGGCCCTAAACCTTTAGATACACGCGCCTTTTTTTTGCTACCTAATTCTGTACGAAAACAACTCATTCAAAAGGCAGTATGTATTAAATAATAACTATGGTAGGGGTTAGTATTAGAAAAACTTATCAATATCATTTGCACATGCCAATTTAAGTCAACTCTGCTGTCGGTAGACCCTACAACAACAAAACTCTACGTGTAATATTATACAAATAGGAGCCTCGTGTTAGTAAACTCTAATCCATATGTTATTATATTGTCTGTCAGTATTACTGGGGTTTGTCACTAGAGAAGGGTCGGCTCAGGTGTGGGTCGGTCCGGTCTAGACAAGTGCTCCATATGGCCGAGGGGAGCCTTTGTCTTGAGTCTGAACTCGATGAAACCTTATTAAGGCAAAGTCAACATTCAGGTTTCACTCGCCACGAACAAGTTAACTGTGGAGCAAGGTGTCCTATATTATAGTACAAATACAGTTAGATAGAACATCGTTAAATAATGTACACACTAACATGAAGTGTGTTTAAGGACCCCATATACACGTACAGTTTCACCTTCATATCGGCCTGAACAGTTCAAGTCTGAAAGGCCTAACTGACGTGTGTGTGGGATGGCTGGCCGGCCTATCTTGACTGTGGGAATTACGACAGTTCTACCTGCAGGCCACGGTACCTGTTGGATGGAACTGACGTGTAGAGGTGTAACGCGAACGACCGGCAGGCCAATCTTGACTGTGGGAATTACGACAGTTCTACCTGCAGGCCGTGGTACCTGTTGGATGGAACTGCCGTGTAGAAAGGTGTAACGCGAACGACCGGCAGGCCAATCTTGACTGTGGGAATTACGACAGTTCTACCTGCAGGCCGTGGTACCTGTTGGATGGAACTGACGTGTAGAGGTGTAACGCGAACGGCCGGCAGGCCAAGTCTTAATTCAGTTTAGTCTCCACCCTTCACGTAGTACAAGTAGACTTTATTCAGAATCAATAGCCAAGTTATTACAATGATAATAGCTAATAGCTATTTTTTTGGATTCTAACCCCAATACCTATTTTAAAAATTGGGGCGTATTAACCCACTTCTACTCTTTTCCCTCTTTTACTCAATCCATTTTATTCTAAGTAGATCTAGATTTTAGCGCCTAACCTAATGTCCTACTATCTCCAGTTTTATTATTTATCCCTAATGGTTGGTCCGTCCCGGGTACTTACTTCCCCGGTACCCCACCATGCAGGATATCCCGCCGAAACGGATCGTCACCGTCTCGGCAAGAACCCCTACAGAGTCAGGCATCCCCCTACCCTTCACGTGCTTAGTGACATATCGTGTTTCATTCGATATTCGGCCATGGCCAAGTGGTCAAAATAAGAGTTTTTATTCAAGTTCAGAAATCTCCCTTCATGGTGCAGAAAAATGTATATGGGTGTAATTTCCCCTGTTCAACCACTCTTTCCACCACACTCTGAGCGTTTCTTCTGTTTTAAGACACTTGCAATAAAACTGATGACATTCACTTCACGGGAAACTTGTATACAACTACACTCAGCAGGGTTGCAAGGCAGACTGAAGATAACCCGATATACCGATCTGTTCGTGTGTGGTGGTGAGCTGGAACAGGTCTCAGTTCGGCCTGTCAGTTCAACCTGAAGATGAAAACTGCGTGTATATAATGTAATATATTAATGTTCAAAAGTATTTTAGATTTGGAAGATTTTGCGTTAAAAAAAAGTATGACATGATAATAATCAAGCCAACCTATGACGCCAAAGATGATTAATTCCAACCCACGCTATGTAGTGGAGCAGGCGAACAAAGGCGCCAGTATCGTCTTGTCCGGTCACATGGGAGATCATGGATTGATATAAAAATAAATGGTACGGTGCACCACATATATTTCTCGCTCTTTAATCTAAAAAGAGAGATATTCACTTAAAGCACGTAATATATGGGAAAGGAAATAATATACATTGTTTCTTAAACATAATGGTAAAAAAAAAAATCATGTTTCACAAAATAGTATAAATGAGATAATAGTCACTGTTACATAAACATGTTGAGAAAAAATGGAACATCACTGTTCACAACAACAAACTCCCCATTTCCCAGACCTATATTTAAAATAGATTTGCTTATAGCTCAGAAACTAGCGGTTTTACACAAACATTTTTCAACTAAAAGCTTTTTACTTTAAATAACTACAATGCAATGATAAATTATAATTTAATACCTCAGAGAGTTGTGGAGATTTCAAAATTGGAGATACTCCAATTATGTAAGGTAAAATTAACTTGTAAAATATATTAATTCTAACGTTTGGATGCATGTAGAATTTAATTAAGTTATAAAACTACGTTATTTTTTATTTCATACAGTGTAAACGGAATTCTCGCTAACAATAACATAACAATAAACGTGTTTTCAAACAAAAAGACGTTTGAAAAGAAAAACAAACTTTTATAGACTAATAATTTTTCAGATTTATTGCAGACAATAATAATAGTGTTAATAGAAATTACACCACAATCGCGAGTCTGACGCTTTATATCACATGAACGCTGGTGATGGTTTTATTATTGTTAAGTAGTAGGCTTTCAGAATGATATACTAGTGACTATGCCAACTGATGAAACAACCAAAGAAGTATTCTGGTTTCGAGTAAGCTCACAAATAAAAGTGGCACAAACACGCAATTTCGAGGTCGTGAGTTTGAGGCTCAAGTCCTGATGTCATTTCCCCCAATGTAGCATTAGTAGTTATGGTAGTGATGATTATGGTGATTAGTTCAAAACCTCTTGAAGGAAATGTCAGACCGACAGACGAAAACAGACACGCCCCCTTGACTGGGCCTTCTCTGTGTACTTCTCCTTGTTAACTTCGGAGCATGGTGAGTGGACCCTTGGGAGGTATAGCCTTGAGATAAACTGGGTGAAGTGGGAAGGTTCTAGGAATATTTATAATGGAGAGGAGCTGGGAAGACATATATGAAGCATGAAAGGATCTAGGAAGGTATAGAATGGGGAGGAGCTAGGAAGTCAAATATAAATCAGGAAGACACTAAAAGGAGCTAGACTGTGGAGGATCTGGAAAAACAAATATGAAGCAGGAAGGCTCTAAGGAGATATATACCGGAGAGGAATTGAGAAGCAGCTATAAATCAAAGAAGGCCCTAGAAATATATAGATTGGAGAGTAGCCGGGAAGACAAATATTAAACAGGAAATTCCAAGGAGGATATAAACAAGAGAGGAACGACACGCACACAATACCAAGTAATTCTATCTCCGGCTTTGCTTCAAGTTTGTAAAACACATGCAGTTTTAACTCCAGTGTGTATCCTCCTAGATGAGGGGGGGTGGGGTGATGTTGAGGGAGGAGGGTGAAGGGCGGGACCTGTATCACGCTAGCCAGCACTGCTGGCGAAGTTATAGGGCGAGCAGTTTGTACTACCACCCGCAGGGGGGAGTTTGTTCTTACAATCACTTCCTTCTAAGACCTCATAGATAGACTCATCAGAATATAGGGTGTTGCGGAAAGGAAACCAGGCTTGGCCCGGTGCTTATATGAGTCAAGAATATTGCAAAATAACAACAACAACGTAATGACACCGCTTAAAGAAACATGTTGGAACACACAGGTTAAGAAATAACAGTACAATCAAGGTCACACCTACTTGAAGGGAAATACACTCATATTCTTATATGAATGGTAGTTCTGAAACTTATAAACCACTAAAATAGTTACTCAATACTCTTAAAATGTTCTGTTGTAGCCATGTGTAAAAATTACCCTATTTGTTTTAGGAAGGGCAGAAATATTTTTCTTTGATTTCAGGAATATGACATTTCGAGTAAAACGTCGTTGAAAATTAGCAGGGTACCGGTCACCTCTATTATGATGAACCATATTTCGAAATAATAAAACACTTGTGGGTTTACTAGCAACAAGGACGGTCCATATTGAGTGGCCATAGGTCTATACATATTACCAGAAGTGTGCAAGGGTTAATATTGTTGTAGGGGTGGAAAAAATAAAGTAAAATAATATTTTTTTCCTCTCTCTTTTTATTTTGGGCACAAAACATGCTTTTGTACTAACCTAGATAAACCCTATAGACTGCTCTTCCAATCTATATGCAAATGCTGTTTTTCCACTGTGAAACCCTAAAAGTTTCATTCACCTTACCTGCTTTCGTATGTAAACCATCGGGGATTCGAACTAGTCTCTCAAAGATGGTTTTTAGTTGTTTATTGCTCAATGGCCTCGGTGGCGTAGTTGGCTAACGCGCTAGTCGTGTTGAGCTAGACCACCGATGACGGGGAGATCGAGGTTCGAATCTTGGTCGGGTGAACTGGGGGTGGTTTTCCCTAAATGGTTTTACACTCTCCTTCCACGCAAATGCGGGTTCACTTTCTCTAAGTTCAACCTTCCCAATTCCTAATCCATTAGCGTAATTAGTACTTAAGCGTATAACCCGAACGGGTAATAAGACACGTACTAAATAATAATAATATAATAATATAATATATGCTCAATGCCCTCAAAGTAAATAGTGGAAGGAATTGGATCAATAACTGTAGGTACCGAGGAAGAAGTGATAATATAATACATGAAAGACGAGAAAGAAAGGATCAGATCCAGATATTTTAAGAAAGGTATTGGGGAGGTGGGTGGTTGGACCACTTAGAATGGTGATGGTAGTTTAGATTAATGGTTGCCGTACCTCGAAGCATCGATGTTTTGTTGATAAGACTTGGGATATGATACAAGCTGTTCTTACTTTTCGTCAGAAGTAGAGCACGAGGTAAGTTTGTCTTACATCGATCTAGTGTTGGTACAGTCCTTGTAATTGGTTACAAATCTGGGTCAATGTGACCGATATATTTACACTCACTGGACTCACTTCCAATACACGGACACACAAGACATGGGGGATTATAACGCCCGTATAGACAGAACAAGGGAGACTCTAATGCACGTATAGACAGAACAAGGGAGACTCTAATGCACGTATAGACAGAACAAGGAAGACTCTAATGCACGTATAGACAGAACAAGGGAGACTCTAATGCACGTATAGACAGAACGAGGGAGACTCTAATGCACGTATAGACAGAACGAGGGAGACTCTATGATGTATAGACAGAACAAGGGAGACTCTAATGCACGTATAGACAGAACAAGGGAAACTCTAATGCATATCAGACAGAAAAGGGAGGGAGGTGTGGTGACACGTTAGACATGTGAATGGGAGATTAAGTTGCACGTATGAAGACATGTAAAGAGGGATACTCTAAGTGCACTGTCATGAAGTAACAACGCGGAAGGGACTCTATATGTACACGTATAGGACAAATCAAGGGGTCAATGACGATAATACACTCAGGGACTCTAATACACGTATAACAGAACATGGGGGATTATAACGCACGTATAGACAGAACAAGGGAGACTCTAATGCCGTATAGACAGAACAAGGGAGACTCTAATGCAGTATAGACAGAACAAGGGAGACTCTAATGCACGTATAGACAGAACAAGGGAGACTCTAATGCACGTATAGACAGAACAAGGAGAAACTCTAATGCACGTATAGACAGAACAAGGGAGACTCTAATGCACGTATAGACAGAACAAGGGAAGACTCTAATGCACGTATAGACAGAACAAGGGAGACTCTAATGCACGTATAGACAGAACAAGGGAGACTCTAATGCACGTATAGACAGAACAAGGGAGACTCTAATGCACGTATAGACAGAACAAGGGAGACTCAATGCACGTATAGACAGAACGAGGGAGACTCTAATGCACGTATAACAGAACAAGGGAGACTCTAATGCAGTATAACAGAACAAGGGAGACTCTAATGCACGTATAGACAGAACAAGGGAGACTCTAATGCACGTATAGACAGAACAAAGGGAGACTCTAATGCACGTATAACAGAACGAGGGAGACTCTAATGCAGTATAGACAGAACAAGGGAGACTCTAATGCACGTATAGACAGAACAAGGGAGACTCTAATGCACGTATAGACAGAACAAGGGAGACTCTAATGCACGTATTGACAGAACAAGGGAGACTCTAATGCACGTATAGACAGAACAAGGGAGACTCTAATGCACGTATAGACAGAAGAAGGGAGACTCTAATGCACGTATGAAAAAAAAACAAGGAAGACTTTAACGTCAGCAAATTATGGCGATAATATTTTGTTTAAATTTGAGTCGCTTGGTGCAAATTGGGTCTATTACTTGGACAATACTTACTTAAAAAAGTTTGCCTTGAGTCAATCGTACATTGTGTGTTTTCACGCGGTACGGGAAGATTAAAATTAAACCTAAGGATTTCAAATTTTATTCATCGATTCTTATTGGTATTGAAATAATCTAGAATCTATCCAAATATCACGATTTTCGATTAATAAATTCCTATTTCCTAAATCACAAATTAATGAACGTTTTAGTACTCAGACGAAACGGCAACATCTGGAATTGAGTAATCCTCCATTGTGACCAGTGTTAGTTATTTTGTCGTTTAGTTACCAGTAGCTTGTAAAATCAGCATTACCTTTGTGCTTTGGTAATACACCGCAAATCTAACATGGTAGTTTTTAATTCTTTCACAACTACAATACGCATGGGAAAATATTATTGAAATGGTAAAGGTTGAAGAATCGAAATAGAAATTAAATTTAATAATCTGAATCAAGAAAAAACATGTATCGTGACATCCCTAATTAATTAAAATCATTACATTCCTTGGATTTTATTATTATTACTAGAAGGTTTTAACGTGTACTTTCTGGATTGACTAATTAAATCAGCACATGACTTATAAACTAGCTTAAATCTAAGACATATACATCACCCAGTTTCCGGTCGTTAATTTGTCCATTTGAAAGGGAAAACATTAATTTTGCCAAATATAAACTTTTCGGCCATTACGGGAATCGAATTCTCGGGACCCTTGGCTTGGTTGGCAAACCTTATACCGACTGAGCTAAAGTGTCGAGAAATTCCTTGAAGACGCGACTGCCACCAGTAACATCTCATGTGGTCCCATCCACCTCCTTCACGGATAGTATCCGCTGGGTGTTTAAGTGATGCTATCGAACACCCCGACAAACTCAAGCTCGGTGAGCGTATGAGAAAATAAATAATATGTGCAAACACGTCACGACAGCAGAGGGAAACTTTTTAAAAATGTTTGGCGGCAACCATTTAGATAAGAGATACAGGAGTACTTGAGAAGGCGCGGTACTGGAACAAATAATCCGACTTTCCAAGATGGAGGGGCCCAAGAAGAGTTTGCTCTTAAAAATTCTAAACTGTTTCAAAGAGAGGAAGAATGAATTTTTCTTTGGGAAGCTTTTGTGACACTAGACTCATGTTTAATACTACTCAGAATCAGAATGTATTCAACGAGTATGTTTATAAACGGTGGAAACATGGACAGTAATGTTATTTTTTCAAAATTAAAATTTGAGTGTAAGCTCTGTGCTATGTAACACTGTGATGTAGGCTACCCACCCTTCCCCCCGTGTAACACCGTGTAGACATTAGAGCTCCACCTACTCAACAGCGTTACGTGGCTTATGGATGACTAGTAGTTATATTCCCTGACTGCTCAAAATGTACGTCCCGGTGGGCTTCATAAGGTGTCCAATACACCTCTCTGAGGAAATTGGATTCAAATCTTGAGGAAATCAAAGGTATTGCATTTAAGTGATGGTAAAACAAGAGGTGGACGAGGAATTTGAAGTCTACTATAGCTTTGCTCTTAGGTGCTAATAGCCTTGACTGTTTGCTAAGTGCTTGTAAAAAACGCAATGTCTGAAACCCTTCCTCAGTACCCTGGTCAAGTAAGAGACTTCGGTCTCCCTGTTCAGAGCTTATGCCAGTGGATAATAGCATCGACAATATTGAGTTGGTTTTATTATTATATATTAATTATATATATAGTTAACTGCGCAGGTGGATATGCGGACAAAGACATCATACTTGTCGTCTTATGTGGTTTTCCGGTGACGAGTAAGTCTGAGTTCCAACCCCAGCCGAGTGGACAGGTATTTTTATACTAAATGATCTTCCACTGTCATCTTCGCAAATATGGGTATACTTCCTCTGAATTCTATCTTCCTCCTCCCTTTACCGACAGTGTATCGGGTAGTAAGACGCGGAGTGTGAAAAAATATATTACACATGATAAAATAACAATTAGCTAACTACTAAGGATGTAGTTTTTTTAAAACAATGCTGTTGGCTGGATTTGGTTTCACAGATAAAGAAATAGGCATGCCCATCTTTTTGAGTTGAGGGTTTACTTACATGAAATGGGATAGCCCGATTAATATTTTAATAAAAACATACATGACGAAATGAGTTGGGAGACACAAATAAACTGGCCAGCACCACACTTGCAGCTGAAACAAGGAAGGACACGCGAGTTACTTTGTTTTCTCTGCCCCCCACTCTCGCCTGTACAATCTCCACGACCATACCCCACCCGCTGGGAGGTGTTACTGCGCCGTTCTGGACGGGCGATCTAGCATCCATCATGGTCCAGGCTCTGAGGGGCAGATATGATCTTATGGTGCTGTGGCTGCCGCCTGTATCTCATCGTGTGCCGACATTCCTCGGCTGCTACATGCAGATATACACTCAACACTGTGACGCAGTTTCCGTTTTCAACATTTTTCCACATTCTTACACTACCTCCCTTTTCTTAAGAATCATATATCACGCATGATTAAGGGCGCAGCCATCTTGGCGTGACTATATGATCACACTGAAGTATTTCTTATACTAATGGGAATAAAATAATCCTCATTTAACTTAGAATGTTCTGTTGTGGCCCTGTAAAAGATGACTATTTGTTTGAGGAAAGTTTGATTTATGATTTTAATCAGTAATATAGCATAATACGTTTATCTCAAGAGCTGCTACTTTTTGTGTTAAAAGTCCATGAAGATGAACTGATTTATATATATATTTCAACATTTAAGGTTTTGAATCCTGAAGATACCTTTTTGTATGAACCATATTTTGAAATAACAAACTACTTCTTAAATAGCTCGATGCGTCTCAATGCTCCGGTAGGCGACCTTCTTGGTATTGAAGAGGTATACTCCATTCACGGTAGGAATTACTCTCTGAAAGGTCTTTTCTCCTACCAATATCCTGATATATAATAGATTTCTGGTATGGTAAAAGGCCTTTCAGAAAACAATTCCTACGCTGAACAGACTTTATAGCCCGTCACACACATCAAGTGGATCCATAATAGAGTCGGAATGTCATAGGAAGAACCTTATATGATAGTTCGGAAAGACTCGCGATAGACGGGATTGGAGAAGATGTTCGATGATCGATGTTAGAATTTCGGCTAGGTGCAAATGGGAGGTGGTAGGGGGTTGTTTCCACATGTATTCATCACTGTTTTGTTCTACCCCCTCCCCCCCACCCTAACTCTCCAGGTGCACCCTTCCCATCCTTTCCCCTTAGGATACGCTTCTTTTTTTCACCGTATCTAACTACCCGCCAGGGCTATCCTAATTTAACCACACAACTTGGATATGGATAAGAAAGGTATAGTTTAAATGGAATGTGCACACATTCTCATGCAGGGAGTAGAAAATCAAATAAGGGAACAAACTTAGAACCCCCAGCCAGTATTAGAACCCCAACCTCCCCGCCACAAGAAAGCCACACTAGACGAGCATGACGCATAGTCAGCGTACCCAGCGATCTGGGTTAGTCAGTTATAAATAGCCCTGGTTTTAAAAGTACTAATAAAGTAAGTAGTCAGCTGATCTTAAAATAAGACCAGGCCACTTTTATTTGTGGAGGAGCGATGTTATTGAATACTCTATGCTTGGATAAAAGGTTTTCAATTAAGGTTTCCAGCTACTAGATGGTCTACACCAAGGGTTTACAACTTGCGGCCCACGAAGTTTCTTGGAAAAGTAATCTGCTGTAGTAAAATTGACATTTCTAGCCGAGAAACGGAAATTTTAGACTTGTGTGGGAGAAATCCATGAAAGCTCCAACTGATTTTTATTCCGTAATTAACTTAATTGCGCTCTGTTTTTTTTTTATAATAACGTGTGTATCTGTGTGAGTCCTATTTCATCCCACCCCTCAGCCGATAATAATGCGGCCCACCACTAGACTCGTGGATTCAAGTTGGAGACCCCTGGTATACACCACTTAACCTCTATGACTTTCCAACAACCACACAACCCTGGTAAAAATATAGTTTAGTGAAAACACAGTATAAGGTTTTCATCAAATAATAATAATGATTAAATCGACCGCCGAGGACGGGGAGATCGAGGTTCGAATCTCGGTCGGGTGAACTGGGGGTGGTTTTTCCTAAATGGTTTTCCACTCTCCTTCCACGCAAATGCGGGTTCACTTCCTATAAATTCAACCCTCCCAATTCCTAATCCATTAGAGTAATTAGTACTTAAGCGTATAACCCGAACGGGTAGTAAGACGCGGTGCTAAATAAAAAAAAAAAAAATAATGATTAAAGTGGTAACAGTGTAAAAAAAAAAGTAGGGTTATAGATTTGGAAGGAAACTAAAAGGAAATACACAAGCTTAAGGAAATGTAAAAACTACAGTGACATAACACATGTCTCCTCCAACCCTGGTCCACCCAGCCAAGATTCTAATCTCGACCACAAGCAAGTCAGTCCACTGCGAGCTTGATTCCTGAGATTACGTGGTCGCCTGTGTGCAGGGCTGTGGGGTCTGTACGCCAAGCTTTCCACTCCGACTCCTTCATAAATGACTAAGGCCCAATCTTACAATGTCACGTTATTCTATTCGTTAGGGCTTAACATGAGGTTAAGTGATAACAACCACTACTTTTGATTTTACAATGTTTAGTTAGTGCTAATGTCCACGTAAAAGTGCTTGTAAAGTTAACGCGAGGTCTAACTTCCGGTTAGCAAACATAACGTCTACATTAACAACGTTAAAGACTCCGCCATATTGTTTTCAAGGCAACTGTTACCATTAAAGTTAGGTTACATTCATTTATATTATGAAATGGGTGATTTATTGTTTGATTATGATGACTTTGAAAATGAGTTTCAAGTTCTAAGGAACCCAAGACTTTAAAGACCGAAGAGATACAGTAATTGGAACGAAAGAATTTCCTAAAATTTTTAACGAGGAAGAATCATCTTACGTTTAAGTTTGTACAAAAATAAAGTTTTGGAAATTATTGAAGTGAATGGACACCAATTAGAATTGTTTATTTTAAATCGTTTGTTTAGAATTGTTTATTTTAAATCGTTTGTTTGTATTTTTCTATTAATTCAATTAGCAAAATTTCCTCTCTTTGCTAAAATTTAAATTTCGTGTTTATTATTTTCAACAAACGTTTTAGCAGACAAATAAATATGATTAAAGATAGCAGATAACCTTAAACAGTCTTAATAAATTGGGATTTGCTTTGATCGATTTGTTTTCATCCAGTTCCATAGACGTTGTAATGACTTGCTTGTATTCTATATGGTAAAATTAAGCCAATCAAAGCTTTGAAACAAATCTAGCGCTCCGAGAAAGTTAATGCTAAGAACTAATGGAAGGCACCTGTTCGTAATTTGACGAGCACATAAAATAGTATTGTAATACACAACGCCAAGTTTAACCAACGGTTAGACTTTACGAACAGTTAGTTACGAGGACTTTGACGAGACATTGTAAGATTGGCCTAAGTATATTAATTAGTAATAACAAATTTACTGCAGTAAAATGCTACAATACAGATGACTTCATGGGAAGCTTCTTTGAGATTGTGAATGTAGATTTAAATAAATTTGTCAATCCAAAATTACAAATTTTGGTCCTAAATAATAAATAAAAAATAGTTATAATATTATAAATTTGAAGCCAGGGTTGAGAGTCGATACATTTGTTACCGACTGTTGACTCCACATCCCTGACTGTGCGGGCTGTAAAGAGGATTAGAAATTAAACTAATCCTGGCTGTTACAAGGACATTCCCATGGTTCAGAATGTTTACGTTCCCAGATAGAGTGTACAGGTGGAGAAAGCCACAATGTGGCACGCGTGAAATAACCGCGTGGCCAACCATTTTGTTAGCTATGATAATAAACAGAATGCCTCCAAGTTGGTAAAGTTCCTTCAGTCGTGAGTAAACGCCTTTTTTAATTGCCCTATCAACAGTAACGTCAGGTGGTCTTTGGGATAGCGCGCACACACATATACCTGCATACATAAACACACACACACGGACACACACATGCGCACACAGGGATTTAACCTCGCACTTGAGGAAAGATGAACTCAAACACATCTTCTAGCTTATTTTTTTTCCTCTTTAAAAATATTTAAATGCTATAATGTTTTTAAAATATTTTAGTTGTATCGGTGTATTTGGGTAAAACTATCTAAAAAAACAGGATTAACCTAAGTCATCCTATCCACTACTAATGCCCGTGTAAAAAAGACGAACAATCTACATATGCACATTACTAAGTCTTTTTTTTAAAGTCCCGCGTGGGATCAAGCCATGATCGTCTAGACCTGTATTTGACCTCTATTACCACTTTGACATGGAGATGGACAGGATGAGAATCAAGTAAGAATATCCTAAATGGCTGACAAGATTAGCATCATTAAAAAAAAATGACAAGCGTTTCGTAGATGTAGCTGGAAATGAGTTAGAAAATCAATAAATAAACAGCAGGTGATTTTTCACTTTCCAATAGCTAATTGCTCAATATGATGTAATCAGACTATACAATAGAAGTTATTTATAGTTCAATCCAAAAAACTGTACCATATGTGTAGAGGGGTTCCATCCTAACTTGACCAGAGCAAACTTTAGTTCTAGGATACCCGCCTCGGTGGCGTAGTTGGCTAACGCGCTAGTCGTGTTGAGCTCGACTTCCGAGGACGGGGAGATCTGGGGGTGGTTTTTCCTAAATGGTTTTTCCACTCTCCCTCCACGAAAATGCGGGTTCACTTCCTCTAAATTCAACCCTCCCTATTCCTAATACATTAACGTAATTAGTACTTAAGCGTATAACCGGAACGGGTAGTAAGACGTGGTGCTAAATATTATTATTATTATTATTATTAGTTCTAGGACTAGAATTACTAGGATTCAAATACCTTTGTTTGCACTTTAGCTATAATCTATTTCTATTTTAATTAGTTATATTTTTTACAATCACGTCTAAACGAGAGGATTAAGTTCGGGATTTAATTAAATCCGAATCACTCGTACTCTGCTTACGTTTCGATTAAGTAAATACGACATCAAGATTCAAACCAAATTATTAAGACCCGCCTCGGTGGCGTAGTTAGCTAATGCACTTGTTTCGTGTTGAGCTAGACTACCAAGAACGGGGTTTTCCACTCTCCCGCCACGCAAATGTGGGTTCCCTTCCTCTAAATTCAACCTTCCTAATTCCTAACCCATTAGAGTAATTAGTACTTACGCGTATAGTCCGAACGGGTGGTAAGACGAGGTGCTAAAAAAATGTATTTAAGAAGAAAAACATCTCTGCAACGTTGATGCTAGTTGGGGTTGTCTAATATAATTTCAAGCCTGTAGAAAATGTTGGAGAGCTTTCTGATGAACTTGAACAAATGCAAATTACAAGGTCCCTCTCCCCCCACCTCTTGTCCATAAATGCAATCCTCTGAACAATCGCAAGCTCCAAAAGGAACGCAGAGACAAATATGATCTCATGCAAATATGTTCGCGGCTTCTTCATGGTGTAGAAACAATGACGCAGGTACCAGAGATGAGCTGCTACCTGGGGTAAAAAGAGGCGGTAAGAAAGGTCATCAGCCATGACGTCACAGTATAGCGATGATCCAATCCCTCGGTACTTTCTTGGTAAGATAGTTCCTTGACACGGCCCTTCCCGGGATCTCGGAACCTGTTCAATGATTGAGAAATATTGGGTCGAAGCGTTGACTTTATTTGAACAAGGGTATTGCCCGCGGTGGTGAGCATGCGAAAAAAAATGCGTCAGTCTTGTTCCGTCTGGTTTGACGGTGAATGGGGAGGGGGTTTAAACCCCGGCTGGGTGTACTGAGAGTTTTTCCCTCATTTATTTTCCCGCAAACGCAGGGAAATTTACGCAGGTACATTTTCTTTGAATTATAGCTTCCCCCTATCTACCTTATCAGTGTTAATGTGTGTCTAGCCTTACCAGAGGTATTTAAGACGCATGTCTCCCTTGGTAATTAGAATAAAGCTGAGTTTTATTATCTCCACTAAATAAAATATTGAATACCAAGAAACAACAAACACCCATTAGTTGTCACTTGATATAGGGTGTCAGGTTCGCAGTAGATTGGATTGCAAGAGGCGGTGAAGTCGAGAGGGTTGGAACGGATCTGCAGATATAGTGTGACAATCGTTTCTATTTCCTCTGAGTTTCCCTCCTCATCCTTATCCTTTAGATTAAACCCATGCTAAACCAGTGTTAAAACAATGAATGTGATGGTTAAATTTTCAATAAATAGCGCTTGGTTTTGTATCAAATATAAAATTGTTTCTTTACTTTGTCTCGACTCCTCGGAGAGAGAAGTATTGTAATCGTCGAAAAACTCCAACTTTATATTTTGACCTTTTATTACCCACCAAAATCGAAAGTGTTTTTCGCGATGCCGCCTTGTGTGTCTATATCGTTCTAGAGCCGAAACCATTTTACCGATTGTGTTCAAAAGGTTCCCTCGGGGAGTTTTTGGAATTAGATATCTAACCCTAAAATTAAAAGTAGTTTACTAAAGAATAAAAAGAAAAAAATCAAGCTTTTTTTTAAACTCTACTTTAACAATTTTAATTAAATTTGGTATCCAGACATTGTTAAACATTACAAACAAAATGGCCTCTCTTATTTTCCCATGAAAATGACTGATGGTAATTTACCAAAATGGAAATTTACAATTTTGATCATATCTTCGCAATTATTGGAGATGCAAAATAACTAATCATAGTAAAATTGTAGTACTATTGAAAAAAAATATTTTATTTTGAATTTTTTTTATGAAGCCAAGAGTTTCTGAGCTATGAACAAATATACTAATTTTCTTATGCAGATCTTTTAAAACATAAATTGATGGTTAAGCTCTTTGATGGAAGGATATATTCCTCTTTTCTCAATGTTTCTATAACAATGCATATTATTTCATTTATGATCTTTGGTGGAGTGTTTCTGCAACAATGTATGCTATTTCGTTTCACAAATATTACGAGCTTCTAGTAAATGTCTCTATTTTAAGGAAAAACAGAGAGAAAGTCTGTGCGGTGTACTGTACCGATATTTCCTTTTGAAAATACTACTGGGGGCCTCACAATACCTGTTGCACAGGGGCTTAGAAAATGTTAATCTGGCCCTGAAAGCATTCGACACTAGTGGAAGGAATTGTAATATTTGTTTAACAGGATGAACTCACACAAAATAAGTCATTGTTTTCCACCCCACCTCGGGTCGAGACAGGATCATCAAGATCAGGAAACTTCTATAGCCTAGTTTTATAAACCACGGGCAATATTTTAATCATTGGAAGGGTTGAGGGTCACATTTACACACATATAATTATGATATATACAACTATATATACGTTATTTTTTATTAATTTATATATAAATGCCTATTTTTAGAGTGGCCCTTATTTTTCAACTTTCTAAAAGTTTAGCTCCCACCCCCCTATCTTGTTTCAATTAGAAAAAAAAAAATGTGCAAAATTTTAGCTCAATCGGACAACTGTGAGGCGACCCTCATCGACCATGAAGTTTTGAAATTCTCGCCCGGAAAGTAATTTTTTCAGATAAAAAAAATTGTTTAGTTATTTTATTTGCAATCACTTCTAAGCACTAGTAATGAAAATTAATGCGAGTTTTCATTAATTAAATTAGCATGCGAGTTTTTTCCCGATAGCATGTGATTTGCTATTGCTAAGTTAATATGAAAAACCACCAAATGTTTGCCGTGTGAATTATGTTATGCGATTTTTCATTAATATTATTAGATAAACTTATACTATTATTATTAAATTTATAATATTGTATAAACTTATTTTATAGCCTCTCCGTTTTTATGTTACGTGCTTCGTTTACTTATTTTGTAACCAAATATGTTGTCTTTGATGAATGATTTTTCAATTATTGTTTCAAAACTGTTTGTGCTGCTGGTGTAGAGTGACTTTTGTGACGTGTTCTTCCTAGACTTGTAAAATGGCATCAACTTCTTCAGGTAGTTCGTCACACAAGTTAAGAAAATATTTTTATGGCCCTCTTGTTGGCTACATTTCCAATCAAATCGTTGAAGCCAAACTACCTACGAACTGGCAAGTTTCAAGCGTTTTTTCTACAATGTAAGAGTTGTAAATATTACAACGAAGGAAAATACAGCATTGATGATTCAAGAAGTTTCCAAGTATTGGCAAAAAGCACAAATTCTCACTAGAAGAACTGACCACTGCATTGATAAATTACTCAAACTCTATGATGAATGGAAACCTTTACATAAAAATTTGACTAGAACTGCAGGCAAGGAAAAAGAAAGAAGAGATATTTTTGTGGAAATTATGGACGATCTCTTTGACATAGCTCATTCAGATGCTTTGGGACAGATGAAAAATGAAGAGGATAAGAATTTCTTAATGCTTCAGCGCCAAAAAGGACGACCGGGCTCCATTGTGGGTGTGGATCAAAAACTAAAACAAAAGAAAGAAAGAGCACTGAAGCGCACTACAATGGAAGCTTACAGGAAGAAATGGAACAATATTTTGCTACTCATCAGCTTGCTACATCAAAAACTGATGATTCAACATCAAGCAGCCAAAGCAGTGATGGTGGTGACGACAGTGAAAATTCCTCTGTCATCATTCAGCAAATATCAGCAACAGCAACAACCACAGCAGCAGCAACAGTTCCTGCAAATCAAGGTACATTGCACTTTTTTTACTCCCCGTAACTCTGAAGTTTTTGATAGGTGCAAAATTACTGATAGAAATGTGGTTTACATATTAATGGCTACTGCAGAAGCTTTCGGGCGTGATATTGAAAACCTGGTAATAAATCGCACTTCTTTTCAACGCCGTAAAAAAAATAATTATAGAAGTGAGACACACAGAAATTCAGCAAAAATTTAATCTAAACGATAGCCAAGAATTAGTGTTGCACTGGGAGGGAAAGCTGCTCCCAGCACTCACAGGTGTTGAAAAGTTTGATAGACTGGCAATAATAAATAGTAACTTTTCAAGGCAAGGAGCAATTGTTGGGAGTCCCTGAAATCCCAACATCTTCAGAAGAAGAGCCAGCCATGTCTCTTTATCAAACAGTGGAGAAGTGGGGTATAACCGACAAAATTCAGGCACTTTGCTGTGATACGACAACAAGCAACAAAGGTGCCTGTACAAATCTAGAAAAAATATTCAATCATGACCTTTTATACCTCCCTTGCCGTCATCACATTTTTTAGTTAGTTTTGAGGAGCTATTTCGACTCACTGGTGAGTGCAACTTCTGGTCCAGGTATGGCGCTTTTCAAAAGTTTTAGAGAAACCTAGGATTTAGAGAAACCTAGACAAAACTAAACAAGAATGTTTACATAACTGGTAGCAATTAAGCAATAGTGGTTGGGGTTAACGATGATCTTTCTTGGTGACATTCCAAAGAATGGGATATCGTTCCGTATACCAGGTGCTGTAAGTCATACTAGGTGGATGACAAAGGCAATTTATGCATTCAAGATATACTGTTTCAGGTCCAATTTCAGTTACCTCATATGGAGAAGAACTCTTTAATAAGAATATATATTTTTCTTGCCCAAGTGCACGTTCGAGCCTGGTTTCTGTCATAAGAAGCAATTAAAGCACCTTATCATTATTTTATATTCATGCAGCAACTGATAAATTATCAGGATATTGATCCAGAAATCAGTAAGGCTGCTTTGAAAAAAAAATTCCAACCATCTCTGGTTCCCGAAACTGTGGCTCTATCCTTATTTGATTACAATGTTCCAACAGAGGTTAAGACAAATATGACTCAAATTATGCTAGAAGCAGACAAAGGTGAAGAAGAGGAAGAAGAAAAAATCGAGGTACATTCTGCACCTAAATGATTTTTCTTTCTTTACAAACATCGAGTTTTAGTTTTTTGTAACTCCTAGTAAAAAAAACTTTCTTCGCGAGATTTTCTATCAGCACCGATTTCCTCGACAAAGACCCTTCAACATGAGAGGATTATCCTGATTACAAACGTTGAATTGAAAAACTTGAGAAGACAGTTGTTGTGAATGGCGTTGCACCAAGAGGTGTCAAACTTATTCAGGATTACAATAACATTATCACAAAAGATAAAACTGAGAAACAATTTGTTTTACAGATCGTTGCCGGAGACCGTAAAAAATACCCAACTGCTATTAAATCCTCTCTTAGGAAAAAATAATGTTCAATGTTCGTTCGTTCACATTATGTTTAGATTCTATAGAAATTATTGCTGTAAATAAAAATGCGTTTCTCTTATAGAAGTTGTGTGCGTTATTAAAGAAAACCTAAAAGTTCTTAAAGTTTTCATGTTATTTCAGGAATTTTTCGAATTAACTTTAGGGAAATTCGATATAGATGGTTTTAAACAATTGCTTGGGTTGCCTGGATGTGTCCAAATAAATTTCTGTAAGAAGAAAAAAGGAAATGGTCGAGATAGGGAAGAGTATACCGCTTGTGAACGGAATTAATCGTTGCGTATACTATGTTCCAACGTCAAGGCGTTTGAGGGTCGCCTAGCAGTTGTCCGATTGAGCTGAAGTTTTGCATAGCCCGTTTTTGTTGTTGATTGGAACAGGATTAAGGGGTGGGAGCAGCAAAATAACTCATGAGCGAAACTCGGAGAGGTGGTAGGGGGATACAAAAGGAGTATATTAATGTAGGCAACCTGGTGGCGGTAATCTTTCCTCCACCCCCCACCACCCCTCCCAAATGTGAGAGAAGCCACAGGGGCAAGTCAGCAACATGCATTCCCGACCGCGCAACCAACACGTGCCAGCACCAGGCTGTAACCGGCGCGATCCCCGGATCTGACTCCCATGAACTTCTTCTTGTGGTGAAATGTGAAACCACTTATTTATGAAATGTGATGTGGGATGTACTATGGTCAGCGCAGAAGACTTGGTAGCACGTGTTCTAGCGGCTTGTGAGAAGGTGCCAGGAATTTTTGAACGTATCCAGGCGAACAGAGGCTGCCAATGAAATAGGTGCGTTGGGCGTGCTGGACACAATTTCGAGCTGTTGTAATCCTTATGTGCTGCTGTAAATAGAAGGTTGTGTGCATGTGTTTCAAGGCTTTCAGTCAAACATTTCTTGTTCACTACGCTGCCATGTAACATGGTGTCAATATCACGAGCCTGTCGTGTATTAATCACAACTTGTGAATGTGAGGAATGCCAGGCCTTCACCGTGGTTCGGATCTCATGTTAAACTGTAGGTCCTCCATTTCATCTCACAGTCACCCTACCATTGCACATTAGGTTAAGTGTGTACAACCTGAACGGGTAGTAGGACGCGGTGCTAATAATAATCCAATTTTCAAAAATCAGTCTTTAGTATATCACTCTCAAGCGAATGCACCACAGACATACATTTTAAACAAAATTGTTAAATCCATTTTCGAAAGATTTCAAACTTTTCAAAAATAGTAATCAATAAACAGCCCTTATTTTAAGGGCTAGGATTTAAATTTAAAAAGGGTCTTTAAGGTAATGCCATATAATGCCTAAATATCAAGTGTGAACAAAATTCATCAAATCACTGTCGTGGCGCCAGGCACAGACAGACAAACCAAGAGACTCACATTTCCAGATCCACTTTTTTGGGGTTTGGAGGCACATTAAATGTTGATATTTATTTTAATATTTATCATAATATGGAGGTCTAATTTTGTCACGATTACAATATCTTATCTTTATATGAGAAAATAAAAATAGATATATTCAAAAAGAATAAAGCGTTTTGTAAACAAAATTATATAATAAAATTGTTATCTTAAAACTTAAACATAAGCGAATATAATATCTCATTTTAGAAAACATTTAAAGTTGATAGTAAGGAGCGATACTATATCTTATATTGAATATAATATTGTTAATACTAGCAGCCTTGGCATTATTACTAACCGCGCCAGTTAACACAAGGTCAAAGTAATACATCTGGTTTGCCGATGATGGGGAAGTTGGGGTTTGAATCCCTGTTGAGTGTACTGAGGGTCGTTTTTCTTCAATGCTTTCCCACACACATACAAGTGCATTTCCTTTACACTGTATCGATATTATTCTTACAATGACGTAATTAGTAAACTACTTATAAGTATAACCGAATAGGTAGTGAAAGGCTGGGAATAAAAAAAAAAACTCACCTCTTTTGATGTCTCGTGGGAAATAGTTTCTGCTGGTGGTTCTTTTACTACCCAGGTGTCAAACGTATATTAAAGTTTTTTTAGGATCATACATATTTTTGTGTAACTAACACTAATATAATATTAGCCAACAGGCCACTGCTATTTAACCACCGATTCCCTTCTCCTAACACAATCTTTCACAACCTTGTAATAACTAGCAATGCTGTTAAAATTTTGTGTATGATTACAAACTTTTCATAGTTGCAAAATAATGTTTTGAGTTAGTAGTGTGTTGAAAGGATGGGTGGGGGAAGGGTAATGTATAAACCCTACCTGCTATAAGCCCCATATCTGACAGTTCTTTTATTTAAGCTGAGTTTTCCTCTTGTTAATTCCTCAATTAAGCTCTTACGGGTAGTAGCAAAAATCATTGCCCTTTCTTCTTATGAGAAATAAAGACATTTAAAATGTTGACAGAGCTAATTTTACAATTGGAAGTTTTACAAGTGCCTCTTGAAGGAATATTAAAAATTAGCTAGTATTTGGTTGATGACATAACTTATACAATTAAAATTGTAATAAAAGTAAAATTTACAGCATTAAAAGTGTTTATATGTATGTGTGGACCTCCTTTTAAGAGAGATACAATACATCCAGGGGGGTCCCCTTTCTACGTCATTGGTGTGTAAAGTTCCGAAGTTAAAAACACTTGGTAGCTATTAAATTCGTATATAGTTCATTACATTGAAAAATATGTATTTGTGAGCAAAAAATAAAATATTTTGACGGGCCACAGGTTGAAAACCCTGACTTAGACCTATCGTCGACCTTGCTAAACACTAAACCTGGGGATAGAGTACTGATTTTAGTTGATTTCTTCTAGTTCCCTGTCGACCTTGGTTGTCTTGACGTAAAGTAATCACCTCTGGACCTGATGTTCATGAGTTCTAATCCAACCGGGGTCGAAGGATTTTTCTTGAGCGTTAAAAAACCGCAGTATAACTTTATTTGAAGGGGAAGTAAAGCCATAGATCCCATTTCGATGGCACTTAAAAGAACCCTGGAAGATATGTGAAAATACCTTTTCCGGCAAACTTGATAGGACCTTTCGTTCTCATTCAAGAAAATTCTCATACTTTGATATGTCAGTTCAGAAAGTGCACGTTAAATACCTCAAATAAATGAAAACATAGTTCTAGTTCCCTGTTGAGATCTGAACCGCAGGTGTGCCAAACTAGGAGAACCTATAAAGACGCCAGAACATGTTGTAATCATCCCAGCGTTCTCTGTTCCTTTTAAGTGACCCGTTCTGGGAGTCCAGAGGCCCATAATTCTGTCTGAAGTGCCTAATAAACCTCGCTACTTCTGTAATATACAACCTCAGTTGGGAAGTGGGAACTATATTATGCTCACTGCTGCTGTCTTCAACTGTGACGGGACCAGTTCTCGTAGAGTCCCTACTATAAAGTGTGAATGGGGGCAAATTAGGGCTGTCTACAAGCTGCATTTTTATGGCGATGTTGTCATGACAACGTACAGTTCTTAAATTGTATTAAATCATCATAAATCATTGTAATTACTGGAATGTCCGTATGGATGAGACCACGTTAAAGTAATTTAAATTAGTTGAAAAATGACATCTGGACACGTAAATTGAAACCAGGACCCTTGGTTTGGCAAGCCAATTCTCTACCATTGAGCTATCCAGGATAGGATAGGCTTTCCACACGTTCGTCACAGACTTGGCCTTAAATTATAGGTGAAGAGTGACCATGAGCACGGGTAGCTCAATGGTAGATTGGCGCTAAACCAGGAGTCCCGGGTTCGATTCTCGTGTCCAGGTGTCATATATCAACTAATTTAAATAAAATAAATATTCTAGATCATTTTTCTCCAAGTTTTGGTAATGGAGGACAACCAAATGGAAGCTCTGTGCACTGGAAGACCACCGGGGCTCTGGGAGTAGAGGGGGTGGAGGGGAGTGAGTCTGAAAGTTATATACAGGACAACATAGTATGGCTATTTCATATTTAATATTTTGCATCTCAATTTTTTGTGTTATATGTGATCAACATTCTTTAAGTCATTTTTATTACGAAACTTGCTGAGATTCTGTGGACCAGTTGATAGGTCGGCGTGGCCATCAGTAGAGATAGGTAAATTCGCTTTTGCGAAAAACGCGAAAGAAAAAAGGGTCGAAAATAGGGTATTTATAATTTTCTTTGCGTTTCATGCATTTTAAGTGTTTAAAGCGATTTTTATTGCGCAAATTAACGCGAAAACGTGATTTTGAGAGTATTTTAGCTAATTATTATATTTAGCGAAATAGACGCGAATTCCCTGAAAATGCTGAGAATTTCTATAAAACGATGTTTTCAGCAGAAAAAGTGATAAAAATCATTGAGTTCCTCGTCTGTGTGCTTCAGCTCGGGTTTACTTGCATCTGTGCCTTCACAGCCCATCCGGCTAATCGCCACATTCCGTTAGTCGTGCTTTTATCATAAATCCTTGTATAGGCCTAAAAACATTGACGAAAGACATTTTACCTTTTTGCTACAAAATGCTAAATATGCCACAAAACACTAAATTTCCATAATTAATGCTAAAAAAACTGAAATTAATGCTATTTTACCTATATCTACCATCAGTAGTCCGAGACATTTTGAGAAACACTGTTCTAGAATAATGTACAAACCTCACTCCTAGACTTTAAATCCAGCTTTGACCGATATTTCGACATAGCACGCGCTCGTAAGATATTTTGTAAGTCCCGAGTGATGGGATCTCATGTTCGGGAAAGTGCTCGTAGTAAGGCGACCTCCCGTCGTTGGTACATCACTAGAGAGTTTCAGTTCAGATTTAAAAAGATAGAGACCAGACAAACACGAAGGACAGTTATTTATGGCACAGGTCCACGTGTGAATCAAGGGCTTAAAGATTATGTATTCATTAATAAACAAACATATTAATACAAGTTGCATGTTAAAAGTAGAAAGAAATAATTTATTATTACAATATCCAAATGATTAATTTTATAAATTAGTGGTAAAAATTAATATTTTACTAAAGACAGTACATAAAATGTGGCCACATCTGCCTCTTAGTGTCTATACAGGTAAATAAAATAAACTGAAGACGTGACAATGGTAGTATAATTTTGGTATGAAGAACAGTAGAAGTTAGTTACTAAAACAATTCTAATATATTCATACATCAAGTCATGCAATCTGTATCTGTCACTTTTGATAGTTACTGTCAATACCTATAAAATAACACAAATAATTTACTAAAATGTTAATAATGTTGTCCGCAAAGAAATAGGTTTGAATTTTCTCTACTGTTCTTCCAACCAAAATCAGGGTATTTATTTATATATGTCTATCATTTTACATAGCCACACTACAACAAATGAATAGTAGTAAGATTTATATAAATCCGTTCCAAAACAAAAATATAAAGAAATTATGTACTAATTATTAAAATTTAAAAAATAAATATATATAAAATACACAACTATAACTGTGTCTTATCAGCCACAATATTCACCAGTAAGTAGTGTGCACGCCCTATCGTAACACCCTTCATACCTAAAACTGTCTATATCTAATGCCTTTAGAGCGTTCATATCGAAAACGGTCTATATTAGTGACGCGTTGTTATTGTAACTTGTATCCTGTTGTGACGTCACCTGTAACCTTGAACATGTACGTGCTTGTCTGACATCTTCGTAGCCGGTATCCTGTTGTTGTTATTGCAACTTGTATCCTGTTGCCCCTGCCCCCCGCCCCCCGCCGTTGTTGTGACGTCACCTGTATCCTTGAACATGTACGTGCTTGTCTGACATCCGTGTTGTTATAGCAAGCTGTGTTTGTCTGACATCCTCGTTCCACCGTGCTCGTGTCCCGGGTGTTACGCGTTGTTATTGTAACCTGTGACGTCACCTGTTGTTATTGTAACCTGTATCCTGTTGTGACGTCACCTGTATCCTTGAACATGTACGTGCTTGTCTGACATCCGTGTTGTTATAGCAAGCTGTGTGTTTGTCTGACATCCTCGTTCCACCGTGCTCGTGTCCCGGGTGTTACGCGTTGTTATTGTAACCTGTGACGTCACCTGCTGTTATTGTAATCTGTGACGTCACCTGTATCCTTGAACATGTACGTGCTTGTCTGACATCCGTGTTGTTATAGCAAGCTGTGTGTTTGTCTGACATCCTCGTTCCACCGTGCTCGTGTCCCGGGTGTTACGCGTTGTTATTGTAACCTGTATCCTGTTGTTGTAATCTGTATCCTGTTGTGACGTCACCTGTATCCTTGAACATGTACGTGCTTGTCCGACATCCTCGTAGCGGGTATCCTGTTGTGACGTCACCTGTTGTTTCTCAGGCGTTGTTATTGTATCCTGTTGTGACGTCACCTGTATCCTTGAACATGTACGTGCTTGTCCGACATCCTCGTAGCAGGTATCCTGTTGTGACGTCACCTGTTGTTTCTCAGGCGTTGTTATTGTATCCTGTTGTGACGTCACCTGTATCCTTGAACATGTACGTACTTGTCTGACATCCGTGTTGTTATAGCAAGCTGTATCCTGTACGTGTTTGTCTAACAAAAAATGAGAGAGTATAAATAGACTTCCATGTAATTACTGCCGATCATTATACTCACCGGTTGCAGACGTTCATCATCAAAAAAAAAATGAGTTTTGACGAGCTTGAAAACTGGTTCAATTTCGGTAAGTTTTTAAAAAAACTTTAGTATATTTTAACGGGTAGCTAATAAGTCTTCGGTGTACAAAGGTGTTTGCTTTTTTACAGACCCCCAAGAAGACACAACATCGACTCCCGCAAGCACTAGTCAAACGCCGGCTCCAGATCTGTTGGGGTTTTTTTACAGCCGATGGGATTTGTTTGGTTGAAAGCTGTTGTTCAACGGGTAAGCCCTCGATATGTTTAAAAAATTTCTTCCACACACACGCGCACACACACACACACACAGTGTTATAGTAATTAATATTTATTTATTTATTTAATTTCAGATTATTGGGATACGGCATCACCGCCCGTCACCCTGTCGGATGGTATACCGTTCCGTGATCGAACAGACACCGCAGCTGTCACCCCTTTGGACCATGGCACAATAACTGACTATAACGGCGATTTGGACGAGATAGATCGTCTAATATGTGAGTAGCATACGCCAAGTCATGTGTTATGAAGTACAAATAAGTTTATGGCTCAAGTGTATTTATTTAACACACTTTGCGAAGGATCCCGGGCATAGATGAAAATGAGTGTTTAATCATACGCCAAGTCATGTGATATGTAATTCATGAATATTCATACGCCAAGCTATGTGATATGACATTTAAAATAGGCTTTCATTAAAAACCTGATGAATATTCATACGCCAAGCTATGTGATATGCATACGCCAAGTCATGTGATATGAAGTACAAATAAGTTTATGGCTCAAGTGTATTTATTTCACACACACACACACACACACACACACTTTGCGAAGGGGTCCCGGTTTCGATTTTTTCAATTATTTTATTTTGTTTTTAAAAAAAATGCTCAAAATGTTTATAGAATATGAAAAGAATACTAAGCAAAACAAATAGCAACATAATTATCATTCTTAAAATTGCCGCAATCTTAAGCGTTAAATATATAAAGAAATTACTTGAATTTTTCTGTGGGCAAAATCTGAGAGATACGAAAATCACTCTGGCTAGTCAAGCTATTTAAAATACAACTTTACAACATTTCCTGCTCTATTTTTTTTATTACAAACGTTAATAATTTACGCGTAAGATATTTAAATGTTATAGCTGTCTTTATAAGAGGGTTAGCAAATAAATAATTTATTAATGTATTTCTTTAACTTGAGCTGTCACATCTTAAACAAATCTTTTCTAAAAAAAATACGATCTATATTTTAAGATGGAATATACAGTTGAGGTTATTTCATAAGCTGATATACATCATAAATGTTTTAAAATTCACCATATGTCCACTTCATACATAGCAATAGTTCAGTTGTGTGCTGATGAGATAATTAAATCTTTTCTTACATTGTAACTTCAAGCTTTGATTCAAAACATTGTTGATGATGAATACATTTTCAGAAATAATTTCAAAGATTTATCTTTCTTATAATCATCGGCGAGAGAACATTGTATAAAAATATTTTAAATAATACAGGTTTATAATTATTTTAATAAACAAATTAAAAATATGGTAACTAGAAATTCTTATTTTAATAACTATCTTTTTTCAATTATTTTATTTTGTTTTTAAAAAAATGTTCAAAATGTTTATAGAATATGAAAAACGACTAAGCAAAACAAATAGCAACATAATTATCATACTTAAAATTGCCGCAATCTTAAGCGTTAAATATATAAAGAAATTACCTGAATTTTTCTGTGGGCAAAATCTGAGAGATACGAAAATCACTCTGGCATTAAAACCTAATACCAAAGTTAATTTGTATAAAACAATATATTTTTGATTATTAGCAATGAATAAAATACCTTGTACATTTAAATTTCGTATTTATAACTGCTCTTATGAATGTTGTTGTTTAACAAAATTGTTTACTTGACTATTTTCAATCTACAATAAAGGGTTTTATTAGATACCTTGTAATCATAAACATACACTATTTGCTCCGGAAGCAAAAGGGAAACTTACAATGTAATATATCTCGATGTCTGTCCCAGAGACTACAGATGAAATGTTCAAACTTAATATTAAGATTGTGTATGATCATAACTCAGGATGGTTTTAGGATTTTAATTTCGACCCTTATTAACATCCTGTTGAATATTCATACGCCAAGTCATGTGATATGTAATTAAAAAATAAGTTTATGGCTCAAGTGTAATTATTACACACACACACACACTTTGCGAAGGATCCCAGGCATAGGTGAAAATGTGTAATCTTTTCACACACACACTTGCGAAGGATCACGGGTTCGATTCCCTGTCACAGGTGAGAATGTGTGTTTAACCTCTCATGGGCTGTATATATGTTATAGTTCAACTGGAAAACGGTGGCGCCGTCCTCTCTCCGCCGCCGCCGTTGGCCGTGGAACCCGTCGCAGGACCACCGCTTCAGCAGACGGGGTCCCCGCAACCCGTGGCCGGCCCGTCTTCGGCACCCCAGACGGGAATTAGTGGCCCGGTAAACCAGGTAGGTGGAGCTTTGAACCAAGGCCTCCCTCTTCGTATAGTCGAAGAGAGAATAAAACAATTGAGGCGTTTCTTTTATACCGGTAGAGAAGTTACCGTACATCTGGGTGCTCCAGCGAGCGATCGTGACGCATTAAGTTGGCTCGAAGAACAAATTACTAATTTGCTCAATCGGCTGCAGGACCACGGTGTCAGTGCCGATGATCACGTCGGCTTACTTTTAAATAGCACGGACTCGACGTCGAACCCTGTGTATGTCACATTTAGGCGAGCAGATCAGTTGGACGCTCGAGCCGTGCTTGATAACGTAAGTCACGTGTTGCAAAGTAATAGTTTGTTCTTGAGTACGGCACCACTGTACGTTAAACTCAGCCATTTTAAGGAGCCTCGCGGGAGTGGTAGAAGATATTGTGATAAACTCGCTCCCGCTTCCACATATAGCCGAAATAATAAAGGAATAATTACTATTCAAAATGGCGACACACTCTGCCTTGCCCGAGGGTTGGTGGTCGCCAAGGCTGTATGTGACGTTAAAAGAGAACCGGGATGCATGGATGTGAACACCTTTAGACAAATCAGAATGGGTCGTCAAATTCAAAAACTCAAAGCAGAGGAACTATGCCGTGACGCTGGTGTGAATATTTTGAAAGGTGGTGGACTCACCGAACTGAAACAATTTCAAGCATACCTCACCGAATACAAAATCACCGTGTACAGGGAACGTCGGGGAAGGCAAGTCCTATACGAGGGGCCTACTCCCCCCAAACATTCCTTTAAGGGCTACCTTGATTTGTATTTTCACGACGACAAGCAAAACCATTTTGATGTGATAACATCTTTGACAGCCGCGTTTAAGTGCTCGTACTTTTGCCGCGAGTGCCGTGTGCCGTTTGATCATAAGAACAAGCACAAATGCGAATCCGCGTGCAAAAAGTGCTACGCTAAAGTGGTTTGTAGCGGAGACCTATCTGTGACCTGTAAAGATTGCGGGCGTCGGTTCACAAATCAGCAGTGTTTTGATAACCATAAACGTCCCGGTTTTTGCCGAGGTCACATGTCGGTCTGTGACGTCAAAAAGGTTTGCGATGTATGCGGGCAATTTTTCAGTCTGGAAAGAGCAGAATATTCACACAGGTGTTATGAGACTTTTTGTAGAGTATGTGATTCATTCGTCCTTTTGGCCATTTCTGTTATATGAAGCGGGCCCCGTCCAAGCCGTCACTGGAAAAGAGCAATTTCATGTTTGTATTCTATGATTTTGAATGCAGACAAGAAACGCTTCTTCAAGGTGCGGTAAACACGTACTTGCACGAACCTAACCTCTGTGTCGTGCAGACGTGTTGCAAGGCCTGCCTTCATATAGATGCGAATGACCATCATTGCGCCGATTGCGGGGGCGATAGGACTCGCATATTCGGGGGTGATACCACAATGGCCCAATTTTTCGGATTTATAGAGCAAATTAAAGCTTCAAAATTCAAGGGTATCACCCTACTAGCCCATAATGCCAAGGGATACGACGGTAATTTCATTTTAAAATACATGATGGAGGTGAAAAAATGGACTCCAGACCTCATCATGAACGGTGGGAAAATCATGTCCATGCGTTACGGCCCGCTCCACTTTATTGACTCTCTGAACTTTCTCCCCATGTCGTTGTCCAAGATGCCCAAAACGTTCGGCTTGGACGAGTCTTTGGCCAAGGGACATTTCCCCCATTTTTTCAACAAAAAAGAAAACGCGGGGTATAGGGGTCCCTTGCCGCCGAAGGAGGACTACGGCATAGGCGAGATGTCTGCAGAGGGAAAGGAGCACTTTGAGAGGTGGTATGACGCGTTGGTCAAAGAAAATTATGTCTTTGATTTTAACCGCGAGCTGGAAGTGTATTGCGTGAAAGACGTAGAGATCCTACGGAAGGCCTGCCTAAAGTTTAGAGACATGCTTATTGAAAAAGCAAAGGTGGATCCTTTCAGAGAGGCGTGTACTATCACTGGAGCGGCCATGTTGGTTTACCGCCGTAGTCACCTTAAGGAGAATACTGTCGGTATCGTCCCTAACGGTGGCTACCGGTGCGCAGACCAACAGTCGCACGTAGCTGTACAATGGCTCTGCTGGGAGGCCCATCGACGCCGTGTCTCTTTTCCCTTCATGCGGGTAACGGCCGTGAGGAATATGTGTTGGGGCGACGTGTAGACGGCGTTGTTAAAGCTGGAGATACCACCACCGTCTTCCAGTTTTGGGGCTGTTTTTGGCACGGGTGCCCTCTCTGTTATCCGGGCAGGACCACCCCTATCAAAAACAGCCCCCACGAGACCATGGAGACGCGTTATGAAGCGACCATGGCCTGCGTGGAAAAGTTTAAGAACGCCGGCTACACGCTCGTAGAGATGTGGGAGTGTACGTTTAATGCGATGAAACGCACCGACAAGGACTTGCAACGATTTGTACTCCGGCACGAGGTGTATGCCAAGGAGCCTATCAACCCCAGGGATGCATTCTTTGGCGGGCGTACAAATTGCATCAAGCTCTTCCACGAAGCGGACCTTTCTTGTGGGGAGAAGATCAAGTACTTGGACGTGTGTTCGTTGTACCCGTACGTTTGCAAGTACAAAAAATACCCCGTCGGCCACCCTAAAATTCACTTGGAACCAAATTGTCCCGCTATAGATCGAGTAGAAGGCATAGCCAAAGTTACGGTGACGCCTCCGCGGGATTTATTCTTGCCCGTATTGCCTACACGGATGCACGACAAGTTGATGTTTATCTTGTGCAGGAAATGCGGGGAGGAGAAAAACCAAGGCGCGTGTCAGCACAACGACAAAAAAGATCGCTGGTTGACAGGTGTCTGGGTGATCGACGAGATCCGGAAAGCCGTCGAGAAAGGCTACACCGTTGAAGCAGTGCACGAAGTGTGGGAGTACGATGTATCTGTTTATGACCGTCAGACACGTTCTGGCGGATTGTTTCACGGCTACATCGATACTTTTGTGAAAATTAAACAAGAAGCCAGCGGTTGGCCCGAGTGGTGCACCTCACGTGAGGAAAAATTAGCATACATTCAAAATTATGAGGAAATGGAGGGGGTAAAACTCGATTTCGGCTCTGTTTGTAAAAACCCCGGTCTCCGCACGCTGGCTAAACTCTTTTTGAATTCGCTATGGGGAAAGTTCGGGCAAAGACCCGATTTACCACACGTAGCCGTTGTCAACGACTATCAGGGCGTCCACAAGTACCTGACGGATCCGTACATCACCGTGGACAGCGTCATCGATGTAAATGATGAGGTTATGTTCCTCAACTACAAGGATGCGCGTGACGCGTTGCGCCCTAACCCTAACACGAGTGTGGCGGTGGCGTGCTACACGACCGCTATGGCTAGGTTGCACCTATACGGCATCCTTGAACAGTTGGGGGACCGCGTTTTGTATCACGATACGGATAGCGTTCTATTCACGGAACGCCCCGGCGATCGGAGTCCACCGACCGGAGACTTTTTAGGTGACCTCACCAACGAACTTCAGGATTACGGTCCGGGAAGCTACATCGGCGCCTTTGTATCTGGCGGTCCCAAGAATTACGCGTACCGAGTTTGCGTTGGTGGCGATCCTGCCAAAACAAAAACGGTGTGCAAGGTTCGCGGGATCACCATAAACTATGGCAACCGGAACGACGTTAATTTTGACGTTCTGAAAGCTATGGTCACCGAACAAGCAGCGGAACGGTACATACAGATACCGCACAAGATTGTAAGAAAAGGTCTTGCGACTGTATGTACCGTTTCGCAGCGTAAAGTCTACCGGCCGGTGTACACCAAACGGCGGATAACCGAAGATTATAACACGCTGCCGTTTGGGTATCAGAGTGCTTGCAAACGCGCTCGCCACGACTAAAAGGTGATCATTTAGACGGGCCGAATAATCATCTTTTTTATTCTTTCACTCTAGACACTTCCACTGACATACCATTTTTCAAAGATTTTGAGCAATATTTTTTTTCATAATTTTTTTCTGCATGAAAACAAGCATATTTTTTTATTGATTTATTTTATGTACCCGGGATACTTTTTTTATATTTTTTTATCCTCCAGTATAAATCTCCACCTACCTGATTTTTTTCTAGTCAATTATAATTAGTTGTTTGTATATATTTTAATTCTAGTCAAATATAATAAACTGTTTGTATATATATATATATTTAAACCATCTTTAGTACCGAGGCCACTATTCCCGCTACGAGCTCAAGAAATTGATTACTGTTTGTAAATATTCCACGTTTACTTTTCATCGTATGAGATATATTTGTAGAAATATTGGATTTGTGTAAATAAAAATTCCATGTATACTTTTAATAGTGGGGCTATATTTGTAAACAAAAACTTTGATTTGAATAAATAAATATATTTTAATTGTGCGAGAAAAAATATATAAAAACTTTGATTTGTGTAAATAATTGTGTGAAATAAATTTGTAAAAACTTTGATCTGTGTGATGTAGAAATATGGATTTGTGTAAATAACTATTTCAAGTATTTGTAAATAAAAATTCCATATATACTTTTAATAGTGTGGGCTATATTTGTAAACAAAAACTTTGATTTGAATAAATAAATATATTTTAATTGTGCGAGAAAAATATATAAAAACTTTGATTTGTGTAAATAATTGTGTGAAATAAATTTGTAAAAACTTTGATCTGTGTGAAAATTATAAATTTGTAAAAACTTTGATCTGTGTAATTAAATATTATAAAAACTGTTTTGATTGTGTTTTAACGTCTACACCCCCCGCTCCCTTCTCATCCTATAAATACAAGTTCATTTAGCATATAAGCTCACTCTCAAACATTATGGACAAGTTGAAACATCCATTTTCGGCCATCATCAGCGGCCCTTCCGGCTGCGGGAAGTCACACTATGTTGCCGAATTTATCCGCAACTTGGACACGATGTGTGACGTTAAATTTGATAAAATCACCTGGTATTATGCTTTATGGCAACCGGGATTCGAACAAGACGGCTCAGTCATATTCTGTAAGGGTTTACCGGAAATGGATGACACCTGTTGCGACTCTCCGCAGCTGATTATCCTGGACGACCTGATGCGGGAAGCCAACGATGTGGTCGTCGATCTTTTCACCAAAGGATGCCACCATCAAAATATTAGCGTCATGTACCTTACACAAAATATATTCCACCAGGGCCGGGGGCAAAGAGACATTTCCTTAAACGCGCACTATATCGTGCTTTTTAAAAATCCCCGGGATCGAGCTCAGATTCAACACTTTGCACGTCAAGTGTGTCCTGAAAACCCCCGTATTTTACAGGAGGCTTACGCCGACGCTACAAGTACTCCCCACGGCTATATTTTGTTAGATTTCAAGCAAGGTACACCCGAATGGCTCAGATATAGAACCCGCAATAATGTCGGTTGTTGCGTGTACCTACCACGCAAAAACTATAAAAACACCGACACGTCCCGCTTACAGATCATTTCATAACCATGAGTCCCAAAGTGTTGAAGCAAGCGCCCCTGCTGCGTGCGATGCATCGCATGAACCCGCAGCAACGTGTCGCCTTGCTGAAAACGGCCGACAAGAAACTGATCGACTCTGTTTGCGAGTGTGCCTACAACACTTTAAAAGGGCGGGTGCCGTTGAAAAATGCGCAGAAGATAAAGTTACGTGCTCACAAGCAGGTGTTGCGCAAGTGGTCAAACGAGGAGAGTGCTGGAAGAAGAAGAGACGACTGCTCGTTCAGAAAGGAGGAGCGTTCCTTCCCTTACTTTTAGCCCCATTAATCAGCGGTGTCCTCGGTTCCTTGTTCAACAAGTAGACGATGGAACACACGAAAAAGATGATATTGGTGTCCCCGGAAACGTTACACCGCTACGAGCAACACCACCAACAAGCGGGTCGGCCACAAATCTATGGTCTCCGAGCTGGACAAGGAAATGGAAAAAATCCTCGCTTCAAAACTTGACGACAAGTCTAAATGGACTTTATACCAACAAGTGCTACAGCGCTATCTGCACTTTAGTCAACACCCTCCACCGCCTGAAAATACCGCCACCACCATGACAGCCCCCGTACTTCCCATCGCGGCTGTACTCAATACTGTACCGGTACAGGCGCGTAAAAAAGCCGAGCTTTTACTAGAACATATTAATTCCAGGGGCGGAATCTCTTGGGACGAAAACGGGGAAGTGAGTATTCACGATACGCCTCTCCGTGGATCCAACATTGTGGATTTAGTCAACGATCTGGTCAGAGCGAGAAGACACAGCGAGCCGTCGGGGTGGCGAGAGTTTCTCGCAGCGCTGCAGAAAATAAACGTCCCGAAAGAATTTATTGTGAATCCGAAACGTTTGGTGCCCATTAGAGATCCGACGCCCGTACCACTTACACCGTCGCCGCAACGAACCAAGAAGAAGAAACTTAAAAGGGTGGACGAAAACAGGTGGCTGCCGTTCAGAGCTTAATGGACGACATCTACTACGACCCCGCTCATCCCGCGGGGTTTGCAGGGGCGGCGTCGCTCATACGAGCGTCCAAGAAAGATCCCGCCAAAGTACGAGAATGGCTTCGTGCGCAGGACGCTTATACCCTACACAAACCGGTGATAAAAAAGTTTCCACGCAATCGGTATGTGGTGTCAAACATTGACGATCTCTGGCAAGCCGATCTCAACGATATGCGAAGTCTCGCAAAGTACAACGACGGTGCGGTATACTTGCTCACCGTCATCGACGTGTTTAGCAAGATGGCCTGGGCGAGGACGCTTCCGTCCAAGACGGGGAGCGTCGTGAGAGACGCCTTTCGGGACATTTTCGAGCAAAGCGGGCGCAAACCTCTAAGTTTACAGACGGACAAGGGGACAGAGTTCACGGCACGTCTAGTCCGGAAATTTCTCGAGCGAGAGGGCGTGCATTACTACACCACTAATAATCCGGACGTGAAGGCGAGCGTCGTGGAACGATTCAACAGAACTCTGAAAGGACGCATGTGGCGCTACTTTACCCGAAATAACACGTATCGCTACGTAGACGTCCTCCAAGATCTCGTCGACGCTTACAACGGCGCAAAACATTCCAGTATCAAGATGGCGCCTGCCGACGTTTCAGAAACCGACGTGCTTCGTGTCAGAGATAATCTGTACGGTAAACGGGGTCCAAACTCGAATAGTAAGCCAAAACTCAAAGTCGGTGACACGGTGCGCATTAGCAAGGCCAAAATGCTGTTTGAAAAGGGTTACGAAAGCAATTGGAGCGAAGAAATTTTCAAAGTCAGCAGTGTCGTCATGCGACAACCAGTCGTCTACAGGCTGACCGATCTTGACGGCGAAGAGGTGGAGGGGACGTTCTACGAACCCGAATTGCAACGCGTTCGTCTTCCGGAAATTTTCAAAGTTGATAAAATACTACGTGTCAAGGGCAAAGGCGCCAGAAAGAAAGTGTACGTGCAGTGGAAAGGTTACCCCGCCAAGTTTAATTCGTGGATCCCTGCCAGTTACGTCAGCGCCCTACCATGAAGGACCAGTTTTACCTCACCTTGCCGAGCGACAGCTCTATGGGATATTTCCCGAAAAATACCCTCACGAATTTCACCACGCAACTACCCCATCGTCTCACGCTCGACGGCCTGTGGGAAGTCGCTCTCGCCGAATTCCAATATCCGTGTTCTTTCACCACCGTCCCGGAGGGCCAAAATATTGTATGGTTCAACTGGGTGGACGCCAACGGTGTGGAACAAATATTCAAGGATCACATCCCTCCTGGAAACTATAGCAATATCCAAGAATTGATTAAAGCCCTAAACGAAGTAGACGCGTTTAAAGGCGATAAAGGGGTTGTGTTCAAGTACACTAGCACCAACAAAAAAGTGGACGTTGTTTCTTCTTCACCAAATATACAGCTGCTGGAACTATCTAGTCAACTAAGTCTACAGCTAGGATTCGATCCTCAGACGAATCTGATCAAAGTCCCAAAGTCACCGTACGCCGCCAACATTCTACTAGGCTTGCCCTCGCAAATGTACGTCTACACTGATATCGTCGATCCTCAACCCGTGGGCGATATCGTGGCACCTCTTTTACGTATCGTCGGTATCAACAACACAAACTATCTCTACGGCATACATAAGACAGTTAGCTACGATCCGATGCACTACGTGCCGGTACTTAGAAGAGAAATTGAAAGCCTGGAAATCAATATAAGAACCGACACCGGTGAACCTGTACCATTCGAGTTTGGAAAAGTGTGCGTGAAACTTCATTTTCGACGCCGCTCAACATGAACTGTCCCTATCAAAGATACTACGTCGACCAGGCTGGATCGGGGATATCTTCGATCTACCACGGTGTTCCCTATCAACGAGGGCACGGGATAGGAAGTTTTTTCAGCGGTCTATTCAAGAGCGTCGTACCGTTGCTGAGAAGCGGCGCCAGAGCCATCGGAAAACAGGCACTTCACACGGGTATCGACGTGCTCTCCGACGTCGCCAATCAGCGTCGTCCTTTCAAAGAGGCTCTACGGCAGCGTGTCGGCGAGGCCGGAACAAATCTGAAACGCAAAGCGGAGCAGAAGATCGACACACTGATGACCGGATCAGGCTATAAGGGGCGTCGTAAGAAGCAACGACGTCAGTCTTCTGTCGTTGCCCGACGTAAAAAGGTCAAGAAAGAAGCGGTAGATATTTTCAGTTGAGATGTCGTTTCTACACCCCCAGTCCTGCGAGTGTGCCAGCAGTGAACTCGATCTATTTTCCGTCCCGCCCACGCAAACCAGTCTCGAAAGCGGGCAATGGCTCCAATACAAACCTGTCTCTTCCCTCACCGATGATTCACCCATCGAATTTACCGTCACTGGTCAAGGCGAGTTCTATATCGATCTCTCGCAGACTATGCTCTATCTCAGGGCGGCCATCGTGAAACCCGACGGTGGCGCTTTCAAAGAGACGGATCAAATCGCTCCCGTCAACAACTGGTTGCACTCGCTATTCACACAGGTGGATGTGTTTTTAAACCAAAAACTAGTCTCACCGCCCAGCAACACGTATGCTTATAGAGCGTACATAGAGACGCTGCTCAATTACAACAGCGAGGCCAAGAGAACGCATCTGACTTGCGGTATGTGGTTCGCAGACAGCCCCGGTACCTTCGAGGCGGTTAACGCCGTCAACAGAGGGTTTGAGGCTCGTCGCAGTCTCACCGCACAAAGCAAGACGGTGGATCTTTTGGGGTATCTACACGGTGACGTGTTTAACCAAGAGAAATACCTATTGAACGGCACCGAACTCAGAGTCAAGTTGGTCCGTTCCCGAGACGGGTTCAGTCTTATGGCCGTCCCTGAAATTCTAAACTTTAAGGTTCACATCGCTGAAGCCGGCCTTCTAGTGCGACGCGTCAAAGTGTCACCTTCTGTACTGTTGGCGCACGCCAAGGCGTTAAACGTCAGCCCCGCAAAGTATCCCGTCACCCGTGTGGAAGTAAAAACACTCACTATTCCCGCGGGCGTGCAAGGGAAATCACTGGACAACGTGTTCACCGGCCAGTTACCCAAGCGATGCATCGTGGGATTTGTATCGAACGCCGCGTTCAACGGAGACGCCACCAAGAACCCGTTCAACTTTCAAACGTACGGCATGAACCATTTCTCGCTGTACGTGGACGGGGAACAAGTGCCGTCGAAACCGTTACAACCCGATTACACAAACGGCAACTATGTCATGTCCTACACACGCTGTTTTCTGGAACGGGTATCCATTTCATGAACGAGGGTAGCGACGTCACACGGAAGCCTTCCCTAAGGGATATCATCTCGTGGCTTTCGATCTCACACCCAATCTCTCCGCCCACATCTCGTCGCATTGGAATTTGACGCGGCACGGTTCTCTGAGCATCGAAGTGAGCTTCGCCAGAGCTCTCACCGAAACCGTCAACTGTATCGTGTACGGGGAGTTTGCCAACATCATCACCGTCGACAAGGACAGAAACGTCGTGACCGACTATGGGAGTTAATATAAGCGGCTTCCCGCCCCTTACACTAGTCATTTAAATCATGGACGTCGTCGTGGATTTCCAGAGTTTCATCGACGACAACAACGAGTTTATCGTCAAGGAACTGAGTGTATGCGGAACATTACTTCAACATTGGGTGTTAAGGCCCCCGTTCGCTATCGAGGAACTTTCAGCCGCCGCTAAAAAACAAGCCTACTATATCGTCAACCATCTGCACGGTATCCCCTGGGATAACGGTGCTGTGGATTACACCATGCTAGAATCCCTCATCTCCCGCGCCACGACGCGCGCAGAAACCGTCTACGTCAAAGGAGCGGAAAAGAAAATGTTTCTGGCCAGATACACGCCTACGCCCATCGTAGATCTGTACGACAGAGGTTGTCCTTCTTTGAAAACACTTAAATTGGGGCGCATCATGTGCACAGCGCACAGTTCTGTGCGGAATTTCTGTTCGGCCTCCATCGTTTTGGGGACTTCGAGACTGGATGATTGAAGATGGACACGCACACCATAAGACGTGCGCTGAAAACAAGCCCGTGGTTCCGTTCTGTACGGTCGGGTGTTTTCCCCGCTGATCAACTACCCGCGAGAATAGCGCGACCTGCAGCTATCGTCGTCAACACCGATCCACACACCGAGCCCGGCAAGCATTGGGTCGCCATCTTTATCGACAAGAACGGTGCGGGAGAATACTTTGACAGCTACGGTTTTCCACCCCGTATAAAGTCACATCTGGCATTTATACGCAAAAACACTTGTCGCACGACTCATAACACGATACAACTTCAAAGCGTAGCCTCGGACGTTTGCGGACATTACTGTCTCGTGTACCTTCTCTATCGCGCCCAGAACATTCCGATGAAAACTTTCCTCGCCCTATTCTCGCCCACCGATCGTGCCGCCAACGACGCTAACGTGTTGAGATATTACAACACATTTTTCAAGACTGTGGGTTCCTGCCGCCGCCGCCCTGCAAGAGGGTGCGTCCAATCGGCGTGCGCCTATAAAAGGGGCGCTCCGATGGCCTGCCGGGCATAATCATGGAAGGCCAAGACGTATGCGCAAGGCAGGTGAAGCCGCTCGCCGTCGCCGGTATTTTCAACACTCTATTTCCGCTGGACGCGGTCGACGCCAAGCGAGTCATCGTCGGCATGAGCGTCCAGAACGACTTTACGCCCTATGTCCAGCTAGAAAAATGCGGCGGGAACTGCGCCGTGTTCAACCGTACAGAGTGGCAAGAACTGGGCGGCTACAAGCAGGTCATATCAAAGTTTTTCACCAACACGCATCCTCCGCAGAAGATCACTCTGACTAACCATGAAATCTCCCTGAGACGTATGTGCGGTGACCGTATGGTGGTCATCAGCGAAAAACAGGACGCGGGACTCAAACGGGTCGCCTATCTAGCACCTAGCTGGGCGCGTCTCTGCGATGTGTGGGACCTCATCGACGCAGCCGTCGACCGCAGGGATATGTGGTCGACACCTGTCGGCGCTATTGCAACGATCTGATCGACACGCTCGTCGTAGATGTGTGCGACGAATCGGCGGACGTCATCGACCTCGATCAGCCTACGGTGGAAACGCACATCAGAAACCTGGATCTCCTCAGTGCTACCTACTATACACGACAAGTCGTCGGTTTGGACTATTACATGCTGGATTGTGAACTGAAAACAATTTTACTGACACATCTAAGAGTCACTGTAGAAAAACGCATGAACGAATATATGCGTCATTCTTGTAAAAGTGTATAATATGTCTGTAAAAACCTTTAATGTATAATAAATGTATGTTTTGTAATATAGTGTTTTATTCAAGCAAAAAAAAAAAAAAAAAAAATAAAAAAAAAAAAAAAAAATAAAAAAATTAAAAAAAAAATTTTAAAGTCCTCCTAAGCTAATGGCTGCCCTGGGGGTAACTAACAAGTTACAATAACACCGGGACACAAGCACGGTGGAACGAGATGTCAGACAAACACGTACAGGATACAGGTTGCTATAACAACACGGATGTCAGACAAGCACGTACATGTTCAAGGATACAGGTGACGTCCACAGATTACAAACAACAGGTGACGTCACAACAGGATACAATAACAACGCGTAACACCCGGGACACAAGCACGGTGGAACGAGGATGTCAGACAAACACACAGCTTGCTATAACAACACGGATGTCAGACAAGCACGTACATGTTCAAGGATACAGGTGACGTCACAACAGGATACAGGTTACAATAACAACAGGTGACGTCACAGGTTACAATAACAACGCGTAACACCCGGGACACGAGCACGGTGGAACGAGGATGTCAGACAAACACACAGCTTGCTATAACAACACGGATGTCAGACAAGCACGTACATGTTCAAGGATACAGGTGACGTCACAACAGGATACAGGTTACAATAACAACAGGTGACGTCACAGGTTACAATAACAACGCGTAACACCCGGGACACGAGCACGGTGGAACGAGGATGTCAGACAAACACAGCTTGCTATAACAACACGGATGTCAGACAAGCACGTACATGTTCAAGGATACAGGTGACGTCACAACAACGGCGGGGGGCGGGGGGCAGGGGCAACAGGATACAAGTTGCAATAACAACAACAGGATACCGGCTACGAAGATGTCAGACAAGCACGTACATGTTCAAGGTTACAGGTGACGTCACAACAGGATACAAGTTACAATAACAACGCGTCACTAATATAGACCGTTTTCGATATGAACGCTCTAAAGGCATTAGATATAGACAGTTTTAGGTATGAAGGGGTGTTACGATAGGGCGTGCACACTACTCCAGTAGGTTATTTCTTTACTTTTAAGGGACGTGAGGGTAGGCATAAAATAATTTGGATTAAAGTAATTTAGCCTAAAGAGTGAGATACAAAGTAAGTTAGCCTAAACTCAATTGGCTTAAGATTAACTTCATCTGACGCCGGTTGGTCTAAAATCATATAACTTATAAATTAATTTCACAGAAAGTAGATGGATTTAGATCAATTGACGCGTGCCCAAATGTTTTACTCTGGATGAATCCTTTGACACATCCCTAGATTTCGCTGAGCCCGTTTTGTGAACTATTGATCCAAAGTAGAAGAGCAATCATAGCTGGACACTCTGGACAAAATCTTGAGTCTCGTCTTGCATGGTTTGCCGGTGAAAAAGAGGTCGGGTTCCAGCTCCAGCCTGGTTGGACTGAGGTGGGCTCCCCTAATTGACTTCCACACGCAAACTCGAGAACATTTTTTCTAAAATCTTACCTTCTTGATACCTATATCATTAGTCTAAACATTCGGGTAACCTAGATGGTAACAGGACACGGGGGTGCAAAATGAAAAAAGTTATAGTGCGCTTTGAAGAAAAATGAGTCACCAACGCGACAAATAAATATTGGAATCCGCCCCCCCCCCCCTCCTTCTTGCATCTTATTACCTGTTCAGGCTAACTACATAATTAAACACTAAATGATAGGTGTGAGACGATTAAATGTACTCGCATTGTGTGAAAGGATAGTGGTAAACCATTTGGAATAATCACCTTAATACACCCATCTGGCATTCGAACCATTACCTTCTACTCACCGACGAATCAGATAATAACAGACTGATACCCTTATACACATGCCCATTGGCGGGAATAAAATTAATTTTAATAGCAATCATATTTATAAAATATGACAAATATTTAGTTATTTTTTGAGCAAATTTGAACTCCGGAAAAGAGTATATAACAACCGGCGACACAAGCTTCATTCGGGAAGTTAAAATACTGAACGTGATACTTCACTAACAATGGAGGCAACACACGATGACCTCGTCGCAACAGACACAACTTGACAGTGGGCTGACAAAAGACGATCACCGCGCAACTCATATGCTAATTATCCCCGGTGAAGGCCAGGCCTGGAGATTCTGCGGTGACACTCCTTACTCAATTTACCGACCTTTCTTATGATTGAGGAGGATTACATGGGTTGTCTTCCGGGTGTATAGGAATACCAACACCTTTTCCGGGCGAGGAGGAACACCGCCCTCTCTTCTAGGTGAGGAGCAAGACCAACCTATCTTCTGGGCAAACAGGATTACCAACCTCTTCCGGGAAAATAGGACTACCAACCTACCTTTAGGGCGAGGAGGAATATAGCCTCATCTTCCAGACGAGGAAGATTACCAACATTTCTTCTAGGAAAGATGGATCCCGATGACAGGACAATGAACTGTGATATAAATCCTTATAATACAAACTAAACATCCTTTGACCAATAAAATTACCCGTCTGATACGGTCCTTAAACCGTAGTTTGTAAGAGACCTACCTCACAGTAACAGATTAGCTTACGCTTCATGGACGGCTAGATCATGAAGTCCTCTAAACTTTCTAAGGAAAGTTAGGGAGAACCAATCACTGGATAGACGAATAAATGAACATAGAGGTGTGCATCTAAATGAAAACATCAATGACAGTAAAAAAAACTGTTACTATTTTATGAGCGAATCTTATTTTCATTTTCCTACCTTTAATATAATTTCCTAAGAACATCTAGTTGAATACAAGGTTAGCGTTATTTTAACTAAAAATAATTAAAAGTAAATTTATTAAAATGTTGATTGCTACTATCAAATTTGCTGAGATTCTTTAATTTCGTGGCGTTTGATTGGACAAAGTGTTTAAATGCTTTCATTGGTTGACACAATAACACATTACTAAGGATTGTGTGTGCTTAGGATTTTAATTTATCTTAAAGACTATAAGGACCATAAGGAAACGGAGGATTTAGATCAGTCTTTACTGGTAGACTGTCTGTTCCTGTTGTGTTGTACCCCAGGGAATCACATGTGTGCACCAACCTCCAAACCAGTTGGGTGGTATAGCCAAAGGAAGCAGAGCTTGAGTGCAAGAAGTAATTTGTTCTCACCTTCACACGTACACAATTACCTGCCCTTCTTTATACTCGCTAGTCCACATGCACCAGGAACTTTCCCCATAGTCTAACAATACCACAATCGAAACAAACAAGTCATTCAGATGATATTCTGACGGAGTTATTGTGTTGCAAAATATCACAACTATTCAAGAACGGGGTAATGGTCGTAAATAATGATTTGTTGCAGTATCAAGCCTGTTAAGTCGTTATTAGTTAACGAGGCCTCACGAAAGTAAGCAAGAAACGCACAATAAAGATTTGACAAGGATACTATTTACTGATCAGTAACGTTCTCCAAGTCTTGCCAGGCCCCCCACAACAAGAAGGGGACTATTCTTACCATGGTACCGGGCCTGGGCCTAAGATCCAGAATCACCAATTTTTTTAAAAAAACTGTAGAAGATGAAAGAAAATACAAAACAAGTTCCCATCAATAGTAAGGAAAAGGCAGCCCTCCCACTGTGGTTTTCCACGAAGGAACCTACCTGCATTCGTCACCGTTATATCCTTGGTTCGGTACAGTCTTGTCCTTCGTTTCAAAGTTTTTGGAGGTTTACGATTTCAAGTTTCAAGTTTTGTACTGAAATTAAATTTGACACATAAAGATAATCTGGCAGTAAGTTAAATTCAATTTAATTTTAAGTATTTCAACATGTGTGTAACATTTCAGTGTTCAGTTACGTAATACTTTTCGTACATTTATTTTCTTTTGTAAAAGTGAAAACAAAGTTTATGAAAATAAAGTTTACAAATTGCTTTCCCCGTTCCGATATTCTAGAATATTAACCCCCTTGATTGGTGTAAATTTGATCCCCTCTTGATGTATTTAGCTCCTCTCTGATATTCTTGAATATGATGCTGAACTCCAAAAAGCTTCCAGAGGTTTCCGATTTTCAAAAATTTGCTGGATGAGGTCCATTATAAATAGCATTTAAAGAGATTTAATTTAAAAAAATTTACCAGGCAAGACCCCTCCAAAGAACTTCTACACTCAATTTCCAAAAATTTGCCGAGGAAAGACCATTTCAAATAGTAGACTTTATATATAGTAGGCATCTGATCCTAGGCAAAGATCACTCTAAATAGATTCAAGGAACATTCAAATTAAAAAAAAAAAATATCTGGAGGACGATCTTCTAAAGGAAGCTACAGTAGCCCCATGGCTTCTTTGGTGCTGACTGACAGCTCATAGCTGACAGCTGACGGCTTTGAAAAGCTACCAGACCAAATTATGAATCCCTACGCCGAACCATATGATCTGCAAAAAACATGTGTTTAGCAGCTGTCACTTTTGACAGTCAAAATTTAGGTATATACCTAAATGTTGACTGTCAGAAGTCAGCTGTGAACTGTCAGTCAGCACCAAAGAAGCCATGGGCTACTATAGCTTTCAAACATTTTCCAAAAGAGGATCATTTAAAATAGCTTGTAGACTCATCCAAATTTTAAAATAATTACGGAGTAGAACCACTCCAAATACCTTTTAAAGCAGTCCAGCAAAAAAGGCCGAGAACCACTTTAAATAGCTTGTAGGGGCATCCCAATTTCAAAAAGTTAATTGGGGAAGTCCACTCCAAATAGCTTATAGAAGATTATAATTTTAAAAAATCTAGCTGATGCCCACTCTAAATATTTTCTAATTTTGTGACGGGGGAGGGTACCCAGGCACCTCATTGACTTTGGGTTCAAAACCCCTCTACACAAATAAGGATCCGCCACCAGTGAAATTGAGTAGTACAAAGAGAGAGGAGCCCACGCTTTGTCCCTGGTAGAGGACCCGGTTTGAGCACCTGGCAAGCCTGCATCTTACTACCCATCCTCACATTTAAAATAGTGGGATTATTAATTAGGGAAGACAGTATATTAAAGAAAGAGCACCCGAATTTGCGTGACTAAAATATAGGTAAACCACAGTGATAAAATCGGATAAAGAAAAACTATCCAAAGACAGTGCACCCAGCCGAGATTCGAACTTCGATCTCAACACCAGCAAACCGTGATTTTGAGCTTGACTCCTTGCATCACGTGACCAATGATGCGGGCGAGACCTAGTCGAAAATGAGCCTAGCGAAATTGTCCCATGATCCAACCCTGCAGGTAACCTTCAAGCCTGCCAAGTGTTTAGACACAAATGGAAACTTGTCAGCAGCGTAACCTTGGACATTCTTCAATCAGAGCTCACCACAAGATCTCCTCACGCCCGTCGCAAAGCCTTTAGAAGGTGAGCTCAACGCCGAGTATACAAGAGCCTTTTTCCGTAATTAGCTCAGTCAAGCAACTTGTACTAGGAATTAGAGTAACTATTACAAACCAACTAGTGCGACAATTGTTACAAAACCAGTGCGAGCATTAACCTTGGTTTGACACTCTTCAGCATTACCAACAGAAACAAGTGAATGTTGCTACCCGTAAATAATTAAGCCAAGACATCAAGCAAGAAATGTCTTCACGATAATTAAATACAGATTTTTAATTTACTAACATTGTTCCCTTAACTATGAATGTGTGCGCTAGACCAACATGCTGTTACGTTTTTAATTTTTACCAACTATACTTGTATCGATGTAAATATAAAGTCGCTAATATTTATTTGTATTAAAAAAAGGTGAGGTGAGCAATTAAAGTGTTTACCTATTTTACGCAAATAATCCTCTTCAAACAACTGTTGATGTTTACAAGTAATTTCGGCCATCTTGAAACAAGGTAGCCACGACAAAGTGAACACAATTGGAAACTAAAGAAACTAAGGGAAACACGATTTTTGTCAGCTGTTGGAATTATTCCTCGGCCAAGCGGCGATTATGAATAAACGCAGATCCAAACCTAACAATTGTTCTAATTCTTTCAAATGAATTTTATGTTACTGATGTGTATAACTTTTCCATTATTTTAAATACCGGCCTATATTTATCTATTCCTATTTAATTAATACTACCTATTAGCTTTCTTAGCAATAAACCATTTTATGTTAAATCATTCCAAAGAAATTTGAGATGCTTAAGGCTTGGAATGGAAGATTTTAAACGCAATTATTGAAAAAGAGATATGTTTAAACTAGTTGACTTTTTTAATGTCTCGCTATCCCTCTGGGAAAGTATTGTGATGGTCAAAAAAAGTGCTTTCTTTCTACTACTAGATCATTAATAATATATTTAAATTTAACAATTCGATTTATTAAAAGTAATAATTTTTATTCACAACAAAGATAAGTTTGAGGCCTCACATTTCATCAAATATATTGTTTATTTTTTTAAATATCAAAATTAATACCATACAAGTGTATATTTATTGTATCAGTCACAGAAATATTTTAAACTCCCTGTTAAGCTATTTTTCTATTTATAAACGCGTTATCAAGCTATGCATCATAGGTATAATATTGATTTAAATAATTATTGACTAAATTTTGTTTTAACAAGTGTTTATTTTGGTTGGTGTGTACATTATTTTATTCATGTCTTGTATTTATTTGCTCTCTGTAGGAACGTTAAGGGTGATTTTTTTTTATCTACGTTGTCTTGACTGTGTCATAAGTCACTAGTTTGAGTCCAGAGTTCCAAGAACAAGAACGTACGTGCAAACCACAGAGCAAGGCAACACAGCAGCTTTATTATAAATATGTTATTCTACTTGGAGTAATTCCAGGATTTGCACCCCAAATAATCTATTTCATCATTTTCAATTATTAAACTTGTCTTCAGAGCATTGATACTATGTATGAATGTATGAACGTAGATTTAATATTTTTTGTACCGGTAAGATTTTGTTCTTACCGTGTTCCTAATATCAATTGGTTTTTATTTTATTTCTCCGGCGCATGAGTCTATAAAGTTAGATTTCTCTAGATTACAAATTTTGGAAACTAAAAAATATTGCAGAATTTCTTGATATCGACAATGAAGAGTAAAATACTACGCAGCCTTGCTATATTCTGTAAATATAAATGGATTGAAGTGAACGACTGGTCCAGGATCAAACGGAAATTCTACATAAATGTGAGATTGGAAATCGTAGAAATTCAGAAAAACATCTTTTGCCTTTATTTGTATGGAAAATAATGATCGAATAGTCGTTTGATAAGTCGTTTTTACAAGCATTTCCCTATCCTGACTGCTTCTGTCATTTCAATTTACCTTCTATTTATTTTCTATCAGTGCCATACTTAACAGGAGAACAAGTATAATGGTTTAAGTGTATGTGATGCGATCCTATCACGAATGCATGATCTATTAATATTTTACAGTATCGACAGATTGCCATCAATATTGAAACCAAAGTGTATACTGAATTTTTATAGATTTTATGTCTGTGGCGTGTAGTTGATATTTATATATTGCAATTTTTTGTTGTTGCATGAATGCATCAACCCCCCCTCCCCAACCACCACTGGAAAAAGGTGGCATGAAAAGAGTCAGGCAAACGAGCAAGTATTTATAGTATAGCAGGAAAATTCAGATTGAGGAATTGCAAAGATTGTTATGGGTTATGGTGGTGTCATTGTTGCTTCTAATTAAAACATGGCTTAGGACAACTTACAATGGTGGAAAGCAGACTTGTTGGCTTGGTTCTTCTACATGTTCACAGTTATATAATTTTAGATCCACAACAAATAATTGAGCGTTTGCCCAAACTAGCAATATTTAAAAAAATGTTATTATTATAAATGATGATTTGTTTTATTCATATTTCCATTTATTTCTATCTTGTTTCCAAGAGTCCAGTAGGACCTTCAAACGCTACTTTTGAGGGTTAGATTTTTAGAAAAATCCACAAATACTACCCAGACCCTCCGATAAGAGTTCCTCGACCCCAAATAGCTCCCTGGATCCACCCCTGTTCTAGGGATATGAAAAATATTTCAGTGTGTACATCGGGTACCATAGAAATGTATTAATGATAAATTATTGTTTGATAATTGTAGCCTAAGTCTAACAAACAAATTAACGCAGATTTTGACGTGATGCCATGGACTCTTAAGGTGCGGCCGAAGGGAGCGAAAGTATTTTTACAGTTTTTATGGAATTGAAATTTTTTGGTCAAAATAAATCAAATATTTCTCCAGTAGCAACAGAGAGTTTGGTTTTATGCACATGATATCAACAGATTTTGAATATCTGTCAAGGGTGTCCTGGAATTTTGTCAATATTTTTTCTCTTTGTTTAAAAAGTTTTGACAACATTCCAGGACACCCTTGACAGATATTCAAGATCTGTTGATTTCAGCATGTGCATAAAACTAAACTCTATATTGCTACTGGAGAAATATTTGATTTATTTTGGCCAAAAAATGAAATTCTATTAAAAACTGTAAAATTACTCGCACTCCCTTCTGCCACACCTTAATAAGCATTCGTTTTCCTCTGTAACGGCTTTGTTTAGCTTGACACTGAAGATGTATTAATACTTGGAACGACAGTTTACTATAGCCTACTCCACAAGACCGCAGGTAGATGTGTATTGTGTGTTTGTATAGAGCTAGACGGGGTACATTAGTTAGGCTTTAGATGATAGTTTGTGTTTAGAACTTGGTCTCTCAGGTATTATATTGTCAATAAGACGGGCGCGGGGTGTAAAAGTATGGTAGAGGCAGCACCCGGATGTACTGTTCTGGCAACATCCAGTCACACACAATCGTCAGGAGAGTGCCGTTATACGCACCTCTACATGGCAATGCGTGCAAGACTTGTGCCCCCACTCCGACACAGCACGCCACATACCACCAGACCACATTTAATGACACAGGACAACACATCCTTGTTTCATGTCAATCAACAAGATTGATACCTTCATGGGTGGGAACGCAGATTACTTATCTAGTTAGATTAGCTGGTGATGAGGGTTCAAGTTTCATCTGGGCGTACTTAGGGCGGTGTTTCATTAATGATTTCCCATTATTTCTCCAGAAAATACGGATACATTTCCTTACAAATTTTACCTTCCTCATACACACACCAACAGTATCCAGTGCAAAAAACAATTTTGATATCAACACCGCTGGTCATACGGTCTAAGGCTTCAGGGTAACAATAAGCCCGGATCACTGATGACAGAAATAAGAGGTTCGAATCTAGGCCAGGTGCAATAGGTGATTGTTTTCCCCCTCCCTATAAACACTAATAATGCGTGTGCACGTACTCTAAAACCACCCCCTCTGCGAAGTGGGATTCAAACCAAAGTATTTTAAGAGTTCATTTGTTCATCATCCGAAAGATCTTGACCACGACCATCAAGGTTACTAAACTTCCGTTTTCGAATATCAGTCAAGGTCATTAAGAGGAAATTTACTAGAGAAGCTCAGGTTGTCGCACGGTAATCGGAAACTTCAAGATGCTAATAGCCCCAGAAGTGTCTGAAAACATAATTTAAAAAACTAAAAACAAGAAGTTCCCTTCAGCCGTAATGAGAATCTTGTGTCGCTCCTAATTAGTGTCGGACATCCGTCGAGTCAAGCAGGAGGTCAACTTTGATTGTGTTGTCCTGTTTAGTGAAGCCAACTGGACTCGAAACCTGGAGTTCGATTAACGGTTCATTAACAAGCTGTTTAGGAGAGTTCTGATCCACATGGGTGGGCACGTCAAGCTCGTGGAACATGGTTTGCTGGTGATGGACCAAATGGTTTCCAAATCTCCTCTCTCGCAACTGATGGTACATTTACTCTAAGTTATGCCATTATAATCCCTAACTCATCAATTACCTACTTTATGGCGTTAGGAAGCGAAAGTTCATTGCCTCACAAAGTACGCCACATGCACCTATATTGAGCTAGTTATATCCAGTCCACCTCATTACACCCTATCTCTTTCAGGTCCATTCTAATGGTATCCTCCCATCTACATATAGGTCTTCCCAATGGTCTCTTCCCATTGGGTTTGCCAGTTTGTATCCTGAACAAAGTTCTTTATTCTCCCATTCGCCGCATATTCTGCCCACCGTAATCCGAGAGATTTTATTATCCTAGCAATGTCTTGTGATTAGTACAGGGTATTTAACCCATTATTATTTAACCTCCTCCATTCCCACTCATTAGCATAATGAAATGCAGATAGCATGGCCAAACTATGTGGAGTTATATAAAGGATGGTTCTCCATTTAGACTACCCGGAACTTACACTAGACTACCTAAGACCCAAGGTGGAAAGGGTGATCTTTAAGGCAATTCACAAGCACCCACCCAGAGAAGATAGTTAAAACCCCTACTGGTACTGTCAAATATACCCTCCCCCTTATTCCCTCCGATAAGAATTAAACCCCAGCCTGAGTAACAGCTACTGCTACCCTGCCATATTTTAATTTCTCTTTATTTATGAATTCTTACTCTCATGTTTTCCAGGTGTGTCGCTGCAGTGTTCACCTTGGACCCTATCGGACACAAACACTTGACACTTGGTGGGCGACCTTGAGGGGAAAGTGTTCAAATAGACGTGAGAAGTGACAGATGACAGATGAACGGTGAGGGACGAGCGTGTGGTCAGTGATTGAAGTGAGAGTGGTCACAGGCTCTCTCTCACGGGAAGGTGATACAATACAATTATTAGAAGGAGAGACTGTGAGAAGTTCACTAACTACTTCATATGCTCACATTTATATAAGACATGTTAGCGCGCTGCTAAAGAAATATATGTTTTTATGTACACGATTAAAAAACAACACAGTTCTCAAATGCAGCATAAAACCAAAATTGTAAATGCGAGCAGATGTTCTTGGAACATATGAAAATAAGTCGTGGTGGCCCGCGGGCCGCAGTTTGCTCAGGCCTGTACTAGAGCTATTTTTGTGGCGTACCTGCGCGTCACGGCCCACTCGCTGCGCGACTTGTGTCACGCAACACCAATATCTAGTTTCTTACTCCGGCGTTCGAGTCACCACAGACATGGTCCTAGTTCCCAGGCTGTGTAGTTATCGAATCACACCCATAACAGCTCGCAAAAGAGTGTTTCATGCAAATAAACATCGCTGTTAAATTCGGGCCAGCGGTGACACTTGTTTGAATCACAATAACTCACAGAGATTAAAATAAAGTCAGAGCCTGGATTCTCTTAGGGTGTAAATCTGCTCCGGTGAACGTATAGAAGTGACGCAACTTTGAGCCTAAGAATTTCTCCGAGATGTGTCGTTTTTATTTGCTCCCTTTCTCTATTCATTAAGTGACCAAGGGGTCATCCATAAAACACGTAACTCTTTTTGCTTACCTTCCCCCCATCCCCCTCCATGTAACACCAAGTAGACATTTGGCCTGAACCCCCTCCGACCTGTGTTACGTAACTATCCACATCAAGAGTGAATGTCATTATTTTTTTGTGAAGCTTTTGTGACACTATACTCATGTTCAATACTACTCAGAATCAGAAGTTATCAATAAGTATGTTTATTAACGGTGAAAACATGAACAATAAAATTATTTTTCAACATTAGAATTTAAGTATAAGATATGAGTAAAGTAACACTGTGTTGTATCCATCCACCTTCCCATCATGTAACCGCATGTAAACATTATAGCTTCTCCCTCTCAACAGCGTTACGTGGTTTATGGATGAACCCTAAAGAGCAACCTGGTGGGAAGATATATGGCGAAGTCATCATAACGTCATTAGTTGCGCTTTTTTTTTTACCAATCCGTGCGAAAAATTTATTTCTAAAGCCATTGCTAGTTTATTTAAGATCTATAGTAATGAAAATAATAGAAATCACAATATATATATTATTAAACATGTTTCTTACATGCTAGAAATTAAATTCCTCCCAAGGAGATCATTTGCATATATAAACAATCTCTTTGGAAGTGCTTGTAACCAAGGAACCTACACATATATATGTTCGTGCTGATATAGTGAGGGAACCTATTGCTCCTCGAGCTCCATGGACATACTGGTGCTCTAAGAGACCACTCACTATCCCATGCAGACCTCACGAAGTAAAAAACCTGCTGCGGTTTTCTTCTCAAGGTCCGCCTTTCCCCCTCTGCGCGCGCGTGGGAGGTTCCTTAGCTCGTAACTTTACACTTGGCACGAGAGACGTCGAACGGGTTTTAGATTACGTTCACTCGACGTCATAGCTCGCAAATAATACTCGACTTGATGACATGCGTTCTTGTTTCGTTGAGTCGGGACGTATGCGAGCAACGGCCAGGATACATCTCGAGGAACCTTAACATTCCACTGGAGAACTATTTGATATGTCATTTTCAATATGTCTTCCAACCATTTACTGTTCAAGGGAACAGGGCGGACCAGGAAATTACTTAGAGCGTTGCAGGCGACTCAAAGTGAAGTTGAACGGTACCAACATGTTCCTTTAGGATTAAAACCTTATATTTTAAGTTTTACAATTTTAAAACATATATATATCTCATTTTCAATGACGTTTCATGAGATAGGTGTGTCACAGTTTTGAGATCAAGTGAATGGTGAGAAACATTGATCTTGTCGTCCTTAATTAAGTTATTTTTAACAGGGTCATAATACACCAATACATTCTGAGACTGCAATAACATAAAAAAAAACCAAAGTGTGAGAAAAGTTCCCCTAAAGTAGGTGGCGCCCTTAAGCAAAAAGAGTATTAGGCCTAACTACTTGTATTAAAGTGAGTGAAACTATATGTTTACCCTGATTTTGGTTGGAAGAACAGCAGATAACATTTAAACTTATTTCTTTGCGGCCAACATTGATAATATTTTACTATTTGTGTTATTTTATAGGTATTGATGATATATATCAAAAGTAACAGCTGCAGATAACGTGACTTGATGTATGAATATATTAAGTTTGTTTTAGTAACTTTAGAAACTAACTTTTACTGTTCTTCCTGTCAAAATCATACTAACTTAACAACGTTTAGCCTTCTACAGCAAAATAATGTTTAATCTATTTATATTTCCATGCACCGGAGGTTGATTTCGAGGTTGCTGTTTGCGCTCTACATGTGGTCTGACTCTGGTTGAGGGGGATATAGGGGGTAAAAGGAGTAGAGTGGACGGCCCACGGGCCATCAGCTCCCACGGTCTCGCTTTCAGCCCTCCCAGAAGAATCTCAAGTGTGACCAGGTGTTGAGAAGTGTCTATAGTTCATAATATGTTCCAGTGTCAATAGTCTAAACTATCTCGTATGGGGCTTGAGCCCAGACCTCTCAGAATCAAGTACAGCATTAGTGACTTTATCATCGTGTACCTAGCAGTCTCTTTGACACATATTTTGTGGAAACAAGTGTTCCAAGTATTCAGAATAAGTTTAGGTATTCTTTTCAAAACATAATTAACGTATATGTATTTTAAAACTAACTAAAAAAAGAAGTGCCAGATTACATCAAATGATAGCTATGAATTCATTACACCATCTCAATAGTTTTGCAATGTTTCTGTTTGACACTACATCAATCAAGGAACCGGCCAGTTAAAATAGGTGTTTGTTTCACGCTGTATATAAAATAACTGACCAGTTAAATCCGGTGTTTGTCTCACGTTGTACATAAAATAAAACGGTTTGGTTAAGTAATGTGTTTGTTCCAAGCTGTATGTAAAAAAAAAAGCTAGGTTGAGGCAAATGTTTATTTCAGCAGATGAGCTGTTCAGTAGTAAACTTTGCACGAGGTCATTATTACCAGTCGATTTCTCTGGCTGGACGCTGCCACTTGAAACGTGTTATTTTTACATCTCCTCTCTGCCTGATAGAAAGTGTTTGTGGATGATAAACTCAACTAAATTCACCCGAGTGATCTTCAACCAGGCTGCATGCCAGTGCCTTGGGGCTCATACACTAGGGAGGCAGATCTCAGGTACATAAGAAGCACTGGTTCCATCCTATGAGCTAGAAATGGGACAATTGGAGCTAGGAACTACGTGGCCAGCTGTAAGAATTCCTCTTTTTCCCAACCGCGGCGCTAGTCAAGGTTGTAATCATTTTAATCACGCTAATAAAGTAGGTATGAGAAAGTTAAAATTTGTATCAAATGTACTCACATTTGCGTGGAAGGGGAGGGGGAAGAAAAACCACCTAAGAAAAATAGTCTCAGTACATACGACCGGGGTTCAAGCCTTGACCTCCCTGTCATTAGAAAATAAAGGCTAGATGAACCTGATATTTAATCTACGTGACTATTTGAAAAGAAATAGCTAAATATTTCTCCAAATCTACCGATATTTTTATGCCCAAGGGCCTAGAAAACTCTATGATTTCTATTTATTTTTGGCTCGCATTGATGGTCACATACTCTAAGACGTTAGTCTGGCAATATACTTAAATACTGCTGATGTGGAGGTAAAGGTTCGAATTTCGACCAGGTGCACTAGGAGTGACTTATCACATGTGTTTTAGCACTGTGTGTTTACTCGGCCACTTTCCATGCAAATTAGGGTGCATTTACTTCAATATCTACCTTCACCCATATACTATTGATTAAGCCATTCAATAACCCTTTTGGTCAAACGTACGACCTAAAATATATTTATTTTCCCCAGGCTGCCGAGTTTCGAAAGCGAAGACTGTATACACTTTTCAAACAAAACAACGCCTGACCCGAGCGTTGTACACACACACACACACACACACACACACACACACGCACACACACACACACACACATCCTAGTCCATGCCTTCAAGTGCGTGGACATTATTTTGTTGGTAGGGGGGACAGGGGAAGGGTACAAATTGGAGCTCGCAGCTTCAAAATGGTGATTACGTTCCAGGTCCAATTATTACTGATCTTCATTCAGACCAATTACCGCCACTTCCCGTTTCTTGACATGTAATATCACAGGTGGAAGAGTAATCATGTTGTGGACGGTGTAAGGAGGGAAGAGTAACGTAACATGTTTCACTGCTAAGAGTATATTATATCAAACTACGGGCGAAGATCTTTTCTCCCTTGATTAGTGTCTTACTACCCGTCCTGGCTATCCTAATATTTAAAATAATGGGACGAAGATGACGAAGGGATAAATTAGAGTAGTGAAGAAGAGTGTAAAACTACTTAGGAAAATAAAAACCTCAAAACATTATGTCGGCAATTAAAAACTCGACCTTCCCATCACCGCCAAACCAGACTAGAAGGACTGACGTCTTTGCCTGCGCGTCCACACGTGCGGGAGACTCTGGAATCTTACAGCGAATGATTCACTGTAGAGTTCTAGATGCACGAGGTTGTGTCATATCAACCAACGTGCCTCTACGTGGGGCGGAAGCAAGGGTGACTCAAGCGAACCCTCGAGGAGACAATTGTGTGACGAATCATCAAGATAAGAATCCATGTCACGCATCATCCATGTTGGTGACACTGACCACAGGCAACCATGGGGACTGGAACAATCTTTGAGCAGTTCACAATGGATCGATAACCACTTTAGCCATATTATTCCACTCAAGGAATCAGGAGTATTATGCTAATGTTAATAAAATGTACTAACATTTATTTGTACTAACATTTATTTACCATTTGGTAAAAACAATCTCTCTTAAAAAAACACCCCAGCAATGCCCCAAACAGAATGTTAGCGTTAGGATCCTCAGCTCAAGCTTGCAAATCACAAGATATCATCTCCAAGGATCACCTGTTCTGTAGCAACATGTGATGAAACCCAGGTATATTAGATCAGGAGAAGAGCTGTGGCTACTTGTGATAGAACAAAGGTCCTTCAGCTTGGGTGAAGAGCTTGCAAATCACGTGATATCATCTTCAAGGACCGACTGTTCTATAGCAGCCTGTGATAGAACTCAGGTCTCTCAGTTCAGGAGAAGAGCTTGCAAGTTACGTGATATCATCTTCAAGGACCGACTGTTCTGTAGCAGCCTGTGATACAACTCAGGCATCTCAGTTCAGGAAAAGAGCATGCAAGTCACGTGATATCATCTTCAAGGACCAACTGTTCTGTAGCAGCCTCTGATGGAACTCAGGTCTCTCAGTTCAGGAGAAGAGCTTGCGAGTCACGTGATATCATCTTCAAGGACCAACTGTTCTGTAGCAGCCTCTGATGGAACTCAGGTCTCTCAGTTCAGGAGAAGAGCTTGCGAGTCACGTGATATCATCTTCAAGGACCGACTGTTCTGTACCAACCTCCTAGAACCACCTCTTGCTCCACCTGAGGGTGTGGCTCAATTAAAATACAGGCTGCACGAGAGACACACACATGCACTAGTCTTCATTCAAACACCGCAAGCTGACTGAGGAAACTCCGTCATCCGCACACGCAATGAAGCAACGAACATGCTACAGTTTCATCTAGTTGGATTGCAGGTGAGGTGAGGTCAATGTTTTATTTAGTATTTAGCACCGCGTCTTACTACCCGTTCGGGTTATACGCTTAAGTACTATTTACGCTAATGGATTAGGAATTAGGAGGGTTGAATTTATAGGAAGTGAACCCGCATTTGCGTGGAGGGAGAGTGGAAAACCATTTAGGAAAAACCACCCCCAGTTCACCCGACCGAGATTCGAACCTCGATCTCCCCGTCCTCGGCGGTCGAGCTCAACACGACTAGCGTGTTAGCCAACTACGCCACCGAGGCGGGTGAGGTCAATGTTCGAATCTCTGCCAGGTGTAATGAAGTGTTTGTCCAATCAATTGTTTCCCACGTTCTTTTTCCATGCCTAATGAGTACATACCCTCCAAAATATAACTTTCCCACTTCTTTCTATGAAAGTGTAAATATGCGAATAGCCACACGGAACAGAAGGATGCGGGAATGTTTTATCAAACATTATTGTTTTTTTTTTTTTTACAACTCTACATACTAACTATCTGAGCTATCCATTTGCTTACACTAGAGAGGTGGGAAAGAGAAAGCTAAAATATTTAAGGGAAAAAAACCCACCCACAATACTACCGATCAGAATACGAACCACGACCTCCCCGTCCCTGAAAAAGCAGATTAGATGAGTCTAACATCTAACCCGCACTCCCACCGATATGGGGTGTCTAATACATAAGGTGGTATGGAAGGGGGCGTGAGAAAAAGCATGTGGTTTTGCTGTTTTTTTATAGCAACACTTTTTTCGGTCTTATTTCTCCAGTAGGAACAAAGAGTTTAATTTTATTCAAATGGTGACCTCAACATTTCTTGACTATCTGTCAAAGGTGTCCTTGAATGTAATGACAACCTTTACTCGTCATTTAAAAAGTTTCTCATCTAAAGCTGCTATGCCTATGACAGATATTAACAAATGTTTATATCGGTGACCTGGTGGTCTAGGGGTAAGGTGTCAGACTTCTGTGCTGAGGGTCCGGGATTCAATCCTCGGTCCCGGCACAAATTTATCAGATTGCCAAACCCTTCCTTCACCTCTGTCAAGATGCGTATTAATAACAACTTGTGAATGTGAGGAATGCCAGGCCTCCACCGTGGTTCGGATTCCACGTTAAACTGTAGGTCCTCCGTTTCATCTCGCAATCACCCTACCATTACACATTAGCGTAAGTGCGTATAACCCGAACGGGTAGTAAGCCGCGGTGCTAATAATAATAATAATAATAATTGTTGATATCACCACACGAAGAAAATAAAAGTGTGTGTTTCTACCGGAGAAATATTTGATTTATTTTGGCCAAAAAAGTTTTGCCATAAAAACTGCACAAATACTGGCCTTTTCTTGCGCCCCCTTCCATACCACCTTAAGGATAGTATTTTCTAGTTTTATATGGTTTGAGATGATTCTAACAAAGACCACTGAAGAGTTTCCTCTCTGCATTTTCAGGAACAAAAGTCTTTAGATCTGATCCTCATTCAAGTCTCCCTTAACAACAGATAAACTTCCCCACTTTACGATCTACTTTGCTTGGAGGGAACCACCTTAATATTAATAATAATAATAATAATAATAATAATAATAATAATAATAATAATAATAATAATTATTATTATTATTATTATTATTATTAATAATAATATTAAGGTGGTCCCCTCCAAGCAAAGTAGATCGTAATTAATATTATTATTATTATTATAATAATAATAATTATTATTATTATTATTATTATTATTATTATTATTATTATTATTTGGTAAAAACAATCTCTCTTAAAAAAAACACCCCAGCAATGCCCCAAACAGAATGTTAGCGTTAGGATCCTCAGCTCAATAATAATAATAATAATAATAATAATAATAATTATTATTATTATTATTATTATTATTATTATTATTATTATTATTATTTGTACCACGTCTTACTACCCGTTCGGGTTATACGCACTTACGCTAACGTGTAATGGTAGGGTGATTGTGAGATGAAATGGAGGACCTACAGTTTAACGTGAGATCCGAACCACGGTGGAGGCCTGTCATTCCACACATTCACAAGTTGTGATTAATACACGTCTTGTCAGAGGTGAAGGAAGGGTTCGGCAATCAGATAAATCTGTGCCGGGACCGAGGATTGAACCCCGGAACCACTTTAATGTGCGGCCATTATACGACGTTTGAAATGAAAGGTGTCCTTCAACTCAATAAACATTCTTACGTACGTACTTTTTGTTTGGAAAAAAAAATCAAGCTTTATTTTTAATCCACGTCTTACTACCACTCTGGGCTTTTGAGGGTAGGGATGAGGAAGGTTTATACTATATTTAGGAAGAAATGTACAAGGCTTTTCGTGGAGGATGGGAAAACCACCTCAGTACACTCGACTTTAATTCGAACCTTACCATTCAGTCACCCACACACCAAACCAGCAAGACTAACGCCTTTGCCTGTGTACTCACCAGTGTAAGTGTTAAAATACTTGATTGCCGAGTTAATCCATATACTAAATGTGTGATAACTGGACCTTCTAATCTAAATGTTTTCAAATTTATAGATTTAATTAACAAACCTATATAAAATAAACACAATCTACTAGAAGCAAAGGGAACGCGTTATAATATGGACAGATAATTTTATCTCTGTCTGGGCTTATTTACATCCAAACATCGCTCCTGTGGCAAATAAGGGAGGAAATCCCATAGATAGCGGGGAGCACAGGTTCTAGCCCAGATGGGGCTTAAAACAATCTAATATTTACGTGCGGGTTTGTCCCATCTCGGTTCAAACTCAAATCACTAGGGTTACATTTTCAGTGTTGCGTTCATTGGTAAAGTTACAGTAGCCCCATGGCTTCTTTGGTGCTGACTGACAGCTGACAGCTGACAGCTGACAGCTGACTGCTTTGAAAAGCTACCGGACCAAATTATGTATCCCTACGCCGAACCATATGATCTGCAAAACAATGTGTTTAGCAGCTGTCACTTCTGACAGTCAAAATTTAGGTATATAATTTAGGTATATAACTAAATGTTGACTGTCAGAAGTCAGCTGTGAATTGTCAGTGAGCACCAAAGAAGCCATGGGGCTACTGTAGTTTTATGTCAGATATATTTAAATAACAGTGCGTTTCTAGAGTGCACCTTAAAAACAAAAAACTAGATATTAAATTTAAAGTTAAGAAAATGCACCAACATTCACCTAAAAGAGGATGGTAAACTTCAACAAGCCAAAATAATGACTCTACCCCGACGTTCCTAGTGGGAGTCTCCCTTTGTCTGCAGTGATTTTGGATGTATTGTCGTAGGTTAAGTTTGTGTGTTACCGTACATTCCTACTTATTATATAAGTGTCACAATGTTAGCTCAGCAACGCTAGCTTAGAATGTGCCAACATCACATATTCGCCGGCTTGTTTACACACCAAACAGACCACCCACCGGCTATTATTATGAGAATATGCGTGGAATACTCTCACCGAAACACTGGTCCTAGGAAGAGAGCAACGCGATACAACAGAAGGTATATGAAAGGGGAGGCATGGGAGACGAATTATTATAATTAGGAAATCATCCGCATCTAAATCATATTCGAATAGATTTTAAAAAGACACCTGGACACGGGAATCGAGCAGAGGACCTTGGGCTTAGCACTCCAATGTTATACCACTAGGCTATCCAGAGATCATCTCGTGCTCAGGGTATTCTTCATTCATATTTCCGGTGGAATGCTATCCATATTTTTAAATGCAAGTGGCTACAAGAGTCCGCACCGCACCGCAAAAGTGCGAAGCGATGCTCTCTCGACGATTCGTCCACGCCGGTGCGGTGCGGACTCGTGAAGCCACTTGCATTTAAAAATATGGATAGCATTCCACCGGAAAAATGCAGTGCGGTGCGGCGCGGCTCCGTGTAGCCGGAGTTTAAGTGGATACCTTAAAACTTGGAACTTGGGATATCTCGAGTGCATTCGTTCCATTTAAATAAGTAGAAAATATTATGGATAAATTTAATGGGAACATTTTCATCTAACATCTCTACAAGTTGGGGGACTTCGCCGCGACCCCGGTCCAGTCCCTTAAAAATGCGGTTACTGCCCTGGTAGACGCATTAGAAATAAGTACAGCCAAGGGTTCAACGCTTGTAAGCAGGGGCTTTGCAAGAAATATAGTTGGGGGGAGGGGGGGCAGTGTTTTCCCCAACTCTAAACATTTTGAAATTAGAAAAATTCCCAAGCAGCAAAGGAGAGTTACAAGAAGGGCAATGTTGAGAAGGGGTGGGGGTATGGGGGCAGGAGGCTCCCAGAATTTTATTTAAATTTGGGTTGATAATCAAGCCTTGAACCGAGCTTTTAGTAAACTGTATTTTTAAATTTATCTGTTCATACCGGATTTTTAAAGCTACAAGGCGTGTTCAGTGCATAAGGAAATAACTTGAATTATTATTTATTTCAGTTTACCTGCATCTAAGCTAAATATCCAATTGAGCTAAAATATATTTATTTAGATTTGCAGATATTGTTCATGTATTTTGTATTAAAAAGTTTAAATGACTTTACTACAGTGGTTTCCAACATTTTGTAGTTTATGATCACAACTTTTCTCTCTGCATTCATAGCGACCCTTTGATAACTTAAAAGCATTCAAATCCTAGTTTTTAAGTTTTTTCACTGTATTACTACCAACCCGGACTATCTACAGTTAGCTACAACAGTGGTATATGTAAAATTAGAGGAAATGTACCTCTATTTGCTTGGAGGGATATTAGGATAAACTACCCCTGGCCAGAATTAAAATCCTTACTTCAACTTCACCAACAAACCAAACCAAAAGAGCGTAACATTAAACCCGCATGTCCACTAATGCTTGTTTTAATTATTATAAATTGCTTATAATAATGATTATATGCGACTTATATGTCGTAAAATAGAATCAACAAGCTGGGGTTGGAGATGATTTTATATTATGCTAGCAGCATTACAAGGCTGCCACAGTAAACAGGTCAGCAAAAAGCTATCAGAATGGAATAGCCAATAGGAACTTAAGCAGTAACTATTTATAGGTCATTTTTAGCACTTTAACAACTTACATTTCTATTAGAATTACGCATCTTCCTATAATCATTAAAATCCTTGAAAAATTAATTATAGAGATAAAGCCAAAACCTCTATATTGTGACTCCATACAAAACACGCTGTGACCCCCAAGTTGGAAACCGCTGCTTTATTATATATATATTTATTTACTTTCATAATAGAAAGTAAAGGGGTACAAAATAAGCCTAGAATTTCCCAACTCCAGATCTAAAATCTCACAAAATTCCTAACTTTCAAGCTTTTAAATAACATTGGGTGGGTGGCAGGGGGGTACACACCTCCAACCCCTCTCAGCGCGACGCCCCTGATTGTTTAGTTATCTTACAGCCGGCACCAATCTGTGTAGCCCACTTTAGTCGCGGCATGATATAACGCGCTACTCTCGCTGTAGACTCGACTGCCGATGACAAGAGAGACAGGTTCGTATTTCGGTCAGGTGTACTGAGGGTGGTTTTCTAAAATGTTTTTCCCATCCTCCCTCCACGAAAATGCGGGTACACTTCCTCTAAACATAAGCCTTCCTAATCCCTAAAACCATTAGCGTAATTAGTACATAGCCGCATACCCCGAACGGGTAGTAAGACACGGTGCAAAAAGATAAAGAGAGTGTGTAAAGCGGTCCATCAAGTGATGGCTGGAGTATTGTTACCAATTTTCATACAAAAGTGTCAGTAGGAGGCTGGTAGGGAACCGGTCCTGCCACGGGTCGAGAGCAGTCTGACACACATAGCAATGTTAACCTGCCTTGGCCCACGAGAGGAATGCTGGGATCAAGACGAGCTCAACCAACGGGAACACGACAGGTGCGCCAAATGGTTACGTGCAAACGTATCATTTAGTTGTCTGCTACGCGCGCACTTTAGCGATGGGACTAGCCCTAGACCTCTGTGATGTGTTTTGTATTAGGAATTTAATGTGGTTATCTAGCCCATTTAGAAAATATGTTTTGTCATATTTTAACTAGGAAGTATATAGACAAGCCCTGCGAAAATTGCGGCCCACAAGCTATAACTATTTATCTAACTTTAGTAAAGAAAGAATTGTGATAATAATAACAAAGTTCAAAAGATATATTTTTATGGAATTTCTTTAAAGTATACACAATGAACATTTATAAGCAATTTTAAGAATCTCGTCTATTAAATTTACACCTGATATTAAATAAATGATGAAAGATTAAGTTCTATTTTATTGGCGAATCACTTACCAATTTTTATAATATAAGCCCGCTACTGTTTGCCTTCTTTTGAATTGTATGTTTTTTTATGTAAAAAATGCGTCCACCTAAAAAGTGTATTTTACTTAGTGGCCCATTCTTATATTTAAATTTTCAATGTCTCGTGTTAGCTTAGACTGCCGATGATAGGGAGAGCAGGGTTTGAATACCGGTCAAGTGTACCGAGGCTTTTTCCACTTTCCTTCCACGCAAATGAGGGTACACTTCCTATAAATTCAACCTTCCTTATACTTAACTCATTAGCGTAATTGGAATATATACATAGAGCCTGAACAGGTAGTAAGACGTGGTTCTAAAAAAAAATTCTCAATGTACATCCATTAGCCAAAAATGTACCCAGGCCTGCTATAGACTATTAAAAACCTACTTTACTGGAATTGTCTGTGTAGTGGTTTGCCCTCTTGACCCCAAACTTAAGAAAGAGTTCGGAGTTAAATCCCTGATCGGATATACTGGGACTACTTTCTCCCTTGCAATGTTGTTTATTCTTTCTTTAGTCACAAAGTTGCACTAGTAACAACACATTTGCAATAAAATGAATCGGAGTACCGATAGTATTTAAATAAACTTAAAATTACTACCAAGTAATTCTAACAATTCCATAAATACTGCTTATTCTTCAGTTATTGTTTACAAACAACAAAATAGCTTGTCAATAAACTGTAAACAATAATATTTACCCTTTGCATAATCATTAGGCAACCAAACTTGCGTGATGCAAATATAAAGGTTTATGGTTCATTAATGATCATCTTAGCCTAATAAACAAAGCGTTTGAGGGTTCATTAAATAGATCTGGAAACCGCTGATTGACTAAAGATGAATATTTGTATCCTCTCTGTAGTAGAACCATGTTTAAAATGAGCTTTTTCTTAAATGCAACTAGCGATACCCGTGTTGAAGGACTCAAGCTCTCCCAATGCGCGCAGCCCTTTTAACCTAAAGGTTGATAGTCTGGTGTATGTTTGTCTGTGGCCTTGGGACTGTTTTCTAGCTTTGGAATCTTTGAGTAAATAATTTATTTTTAATTTTTACACCACGTCTTACTACCCGTCTGAGCTATCCACAATATTAATTAGATTTAAGGTATCGGGATAAGGAAGGTAGAGTTTATAGAAAATGTACTCGCATTTGTGCGGAGGAATAGTGATAAACCATTAAGGAAAAAACATCCTTAGTACAAATGGGTTGGATTTGAACCCAAAACTCCTCATCACCGGCAAACATGGCTATATGAGCTTGACGTCCATGTGCCCGCCTATATAGGCAATGAGCATAACCAAAGTATTTGTATACCATTTTAGATCTGTTTATAATACATTATAGTCTCAATCAGGGGTCGGCATTTGATGCATCTCGCGGTAACTTTCAATCGATAGCGTAAGAAAACTATCATACGATGCCGGACTATTACATCGATTTTTGTCTTATAAAACTCATAAGTAATTTCAAAGAATATTTGGGCTGGACCCAAGTTACTTTGATCAGTAATAATCGGTAATGTTATAAGACATTAATTAAACAATTTTCAATAAAAACGAACCTTTTATTAATTATATTTTTTCCCATAAGGGTGGAGGAAGGATAAGTGACTGATAAAAGGTTGAATCCAAGGAATAAATATTTGGTCTAAAAAGGGATCAGGCTATTGAGGAGTGGAGGAAGTAACATAATGATGAGCTACATACCCTATATTCATGTCTGCCTTGAGAAGGGCGAGAGGGGGGGGGGGGACTATTGGTACCATGGTACCGGGTCCGGGACTTCCAGGGGCCCGGGCCCAAGATCTAGATTAACAATTTTTTGTCATTTAGTAGAAGAGATAAAAGAGGTATAGAATAAAAGATGAATTATAAGCAATAAAATACCCATTTATTATAAGGAATATTGAATGCCCAGTCCACCAGCTGAGGTTTCCTCTGGAGGAACTTACTGGCATTTGTCACATTGATATCATTGGTTTGTACAGTCTTGTTCTTTGTTTCGAAGTGCTCGGATGTTTCACGAAGTCTATTGTTTTTGTAATTAAATTCAATTTGGCACGTGAAGACATTCGGGAAGTGAATCAATTTAAATTTAAATTTAAGTATTTTATCATGTGCGTAACATCCAGTATTCAGCTAAGTATTAATTTGCGTGCAATGCTTTTGTTTTATAAAAGTGCGCAAAAAGTTTTTAAAAACATGTATAAACCTAATTCAAGCAGTGGTGGCGTAATAGGGGGAGGTGGGAATTCCTCCCCATGGGAAATAATTTGTGTCCCTCTCTTCTCGACTGAAATAAGCTCGCCTCCTATCCTGGAATAAACTAGCCCATCTATAGATTTATTTCACTCCCCTCTTATATTCTCGAACACTAAGCTAAAAAAATGGCTTTGTATCTAATTCCAAATACCTTCTACACTCTAGAGTCTAGAGGCATCCACTTTTCAAAGATTTGGCAGATAAAGAAGGACAACTCCAAATAGTTATAGGGGGCAATTAATTTTGTTTTAATAATCCAGGTGAAGACCACTCTAAATAATTTTACAAGCAACCAATTTTCAAAAATTTCATAGGGGAAGATCACTCCACGAGGGCAGCTCCAAGTATCCACAACGAGTATCCAATTTTAAAACATTTTCCGAGGGAGGGTTTCCATGCCTCCTATTGGCTTGGGGGTCAAAGAACCTCAAAAACTTTTTTTTGTGACTGGTGTACCCCCTGGACAAATTAAATTCCACCACCACTTAATAAGAGTAGAACCAAATAGGGCCCCGCGCTTTGCCCTGGTACCGGGCCGGTTCGAGCACCTGGCGGGTCTGCCTGTACACATCACAAGACTTTGTTAGGATAATCAAGTCTAGCAGATTACGATGGGCAGGACATGAAACGCGAATGGGAGAATCTAGAACCTTGTTCAGTGTATTGACTGGTAAGTCCAATGGGAAGAGACTATTGGGAAGACCTGGATGTAGATGGGAGGATTACATTAGAACGGACCTGAAAGAGATAGGGTGTAATGAGGTGGACTGGAGAGAACTATCTCAAGATAGGGATAGGTGGCGTACTTTTTTAAGTGCGGCACTGAACTTTCAAGTTCCTAATGCCATAGAGTAAGTAGGCCTATGTATTGACAAAAATAAGTGAAAGGTAAAATAAGAATCGATGGATGATCGCGGGTCTTTTTATAAGTTTATAAGTGGATAGGGGCAAAAAACGTTGTCGACCACCTGGTCTAAAGTACTATCTAATTATTAAATAAATAATTTATTTCGTTAGTTCAATTTTCTATTTTGAGTGTTTTCGAATTAAACTAATATTGCCATGGTATAATTATTATATTTATTTAATTTAGCATTATTGTTTCAACAGAATATAATTTTAAAATAAATCATCATTAGCATTTGTTGTAAAAATGCATGTATTATATTAAACTTTAATTTTTTATTTTTATTTCCTGTTTTAGGCCCTTAGGAGACTCTGGATTTGCACTTTGATTAATTACTATACATTTTTTATAGCGTCTTAACTCCTTAACCGGGCTCTCTGGATTTAATTGCGCTAGTGAGGTAGGGTGAATGAAAGTAAAATCTATATTAAATGTATCCGCATGTTCGTAGAGTGAGAGGGTAAACTCTTTTAGGAAAAGCAACCCTCGGTACACTCGGAATGAATTTGAACCACTATCCCCGTCACTGGCAAACCCGATTAGACGAACTTGACATGCCAATGAGTTTTTTATTTAATTATTAAAAGTTGAAAATCCTTTATGTATTATTATTATTATTATTATTATTATTATTATTATATTATCATCGTCATTATTTCAGGATCCCATTATATATTTTTGAGGAGGTATTTTCTCATACATTAAAAACATAAATTGAATAGTATCAGTGATGAAAATCTACCCTTAGATAAATGCAAGTAATACATAAAACATTCCCTTCCACTGTGCCTCATGCCACTCTGCCAGTGATAATACGCTTTTCCTACTTATTTCATCACTTTCATATTTCAAAATTGACAGAGCCGATTTCAACCTGTGATAATAGTTTCCAGGAATGAAGCTTTTGTTATTTGCTATCCCAATCTTTCTTTACCTGCCAACAACCCCATTTAGCTGGACTATAATGTACGGATCGCTCTGGCAACACTGTAGGATTGACTGAACCACAGTATGGCCAATTGTCAATTCAACGTGTCCATCAAGACGCACTGAAGGGAGCTAAATTCAAAACGACTGATAAATGAACTAAATTAATATGATTTCTGTTAGTGGTCAAAATTAAGCCATTTCTGTCAAGATTCGAACAATAACCCTCAAATTTTATAAACAGCACTAGTTGTGCCTGATCGTAGGTTTAGACAGATATTATCACAAAACCTTACAGGGTAGCCAGCTTTGACAAGATATGTAAATTTGCGTCATCTGTAAAATGAACAAAACAAATTTGAGAGAGAGATGGGTTTGAAGATAGTGTTTTTTATAACCTGTACAGCTGTCAGAAAATGCCTAAGCTACCATGAACGAACTATAGCTTGAATGATGATGCCCACGTTGAAGCAATGCCAGACGCGTTTTTTTTTTACAGTTTGCAAAGTGCAATCGATATTTGATATGTTGATCTCTAGAATACTCGTGAAATACCAACCATTTGTTAAATTCTCCTCTATATTCTCTTTCATCCCACTCACCCACTTCCCCACTCTCTTCCGATCCTACGTTCAGGCGACCAGGGTAATTCATGTCAAGAGTTCGTCAGGTCAGGAACTCTAGACTTCGGCCAAGAAAGAGCTCTGCTTAGAGCTGAAGAAGACCAGAACAGCCCCCCAAGAAAGTAAGTCATGCTACCAGCTTCGGTGGCCACATGGTCTAAGGCGTTGCTCTTGCAAGAGACTTGCTGTCGATGACAGTGAGATCGAGGTTTAGTCACGGTTGGCTGCATTGAGGATTTTTTTCTAAATGGTACCCCCCCCCCCCCCCACTCTCTCCACGCCAATGCAGGTGCACTTACTCTACATACAACCTTCCTCATCTCTAACACATTATAGTGTATAGGCGTATATCCCAAACTGGTAGTAAGGCGCGGTGCTTAGACAAAAAAAAAAAAAAGAGTCATGTCTGATTAATGGAGGAACTTTACAGTGTCACTACTTTATACAGCGATGGAAAACCCGGCAGTGTTGATTTAGTGGTTATCTCTATAGTAGCGTTGTTCGAACCCCGGTATGGTGTATTGAAAATGATTTACAACAATGATATTTTTAATTAATTTATTCTATCCATTATTTCCCTGAAGATTGCTGGTGAGTTTCCTGTCCTCATCCTATCTCCTCAGACTAAGTCTTTTTAATAACTTATGTGTGTGTATAATCATAAAATGTACCGAGAAAAATCATTAACAACAGTGAAGCTAAAAGGTAACCTAACCAATTGATGAGGTTGTTAAAGTCTCACTTGGCCGTACCTTCTTGAACCAACTCTGCCTGGCTCTCAGCGACTAAGGATATTATTCAAAGGAACAGGAAGAGAAGTGTGAACCTTAAGTAACTGCATAAGTTGCCTAGATAGAGGGTCAGTGGCGGTGGAACTGGAAGGGGGGGGATAATTATCCCCAAACCTCTGGAATAATTCCCCCACTCTTCCATATATATATATTTCAAATCCTCTGATATTACTGAACATGAAGCTGAAAGATGACCTTAAATCAAAGCTAAAATACTTCCAAATACTTTTAGATGCGTTCAATTTTCAAATATTCGCCAAAAAAAACCCACTTAAATAGCTTCTAGAAGCATCTAACTGTAAGAGAAAGTCAGGAAGTAAGCACTCTAAATACTTTATAAGACCATCTAGGGAACGACCACTCCAAATAGGTTCTAGATGCATGCAATTTTGAGAATTTTCACGCGAAGATTATTTACTTCAAATAGTTTCTGAAAGCATTTCATTTTAAAATATTTATTGGTGGAAGACTACTTCAAATATCTTCTAGATACATATAATTTTCAAAAAATTTTTAGAAGAGGGCCATTCTAAATAGCTTCTAAGAAGATTACATCAAAATATTGTCGGGTGATGACCACTTGAAATAGCTCCTAGAATTCAGGCGAGGAGCGATCTAAATAGCTTCTAGAAGTATCCAAATTTCTAATAATTTCTTGGGACGATTACTCCAACTAGTATATAAAAGTCAAGGCCGTAGCCAGCCGATAATTTCATGGGGGGTTTGATGGGCTCATCCCCCAATTGACGGAGGCTAGAAAAAATTCTAAATAAAAAACTGTTCTAGAAGCTACCTGAAGTTTTTTTTTATGGCAACACTACCCCCAACTATCGGAGGCTAGGACGAATTCTAATTATTAAACAGATCTAGAAGCTCTCTTAAGTGCTTTTTTATTGGTACCATAACCCCATAAATGCCGGAGGCTATAGGAAAAATCTCTATATCTAAACAACTCTAGACGCTCTTTAAAGTGTTTTTATGGTAACATGACCCCCTAACTGCCGGAGGCTAGGAAAATTCTATATATTTAAACACCTCTAGATGCTCTCTAAACATTTTTTTTATATACTAGCATAGCTGTTGAAGTTAAGGAAAAATTATAAATATTAAATCTAGAAGCTCTCTGAAGTGTCTTTTATGGCACCATAACACCCTAACTGCCGAGGGCTGGGAAAATTTCTAAATATTAAACACCTCTAGAAGTTATTTGAAGTGTTTTTTTTATGGAACATAACCCCCTAACCACCGAAAAATAGGAACAATTCTAAATAATAAACACCTCTGGAAGCGCTCTGAAGTGCTTTTTATGGTAACACAGCCTCCTAATTTGTACTTGTACCTTAATTTTGATATTATTTGAACCATAAATAAATCCATATATATTTTGTTCATAAAATTTCGGGGGGGGGGGTTTGAACCCCGAACCCCCCCCCCCCCCCCCGACTACGGCCTTGATAAAAGTAATCTTATTTTCAAAAATAGGGGAAAATTCGTGAGGACGTCTCAAAAAAAAAAAGCTTTTAAGGGCATGCAATTTTCAAACATTTATAGAGAAGGGTGGGGGAGGTTGGAACGGGAGACGGAGGGGAGATGTAAGTATTATTATTATTATTATTATTATTATTATTATTATTATAAACAATGCCGACGGCTCTAAAATAAACGGCTGGGAATCTAGGACGCGATGTAAACAAACCATACTAATCTGGCAGTTAGAAGACGCGTTACCACACCTATTACCTCAGGTAAACAATGACGGATTACCTACCACTTGTGAGTGGGACAAGGGTTTCCTCATCTCTACTGTTTGTCTTGGAAACCCAGAGTCGTGGAGTCATTTATTTGGTACTTCACAGCGTTTTACTGGGACAACCCCCCACCCCCCTTACCAATACCTAAACTCGGGTTGGGAAACATCCTCCGGGTACCGGATGTGAAGTAACCGTTATTAAATTACAACCACTTCATTAGGTGTCTTCCACGAGTCGACCATATTTGCCAGGCTCATGTCCGCTATCCAAGGTCATATTAGGTTAAGGGTGCCACCTACTTTGAGGGAGATATACTCCCACCTTAGTGTTTATTTTGGAAATGGCAGTTATGAAGCTTCAAAATCACTAAAAACCATCTTTAAAAAATCTTAGAATGTTCTTAAGTGATCCTGTAAACGCATGTCTTTATTTGTTTGAGTAAGGCTAGATCTATGTTTCTAAATGATTATTACGATCTCAGAGCTATTACATTTTGTGGGATACGTCGATGAAAAGTAATCCTATCCTATGGTGATACCTCTTGCCTCCATTTTTGCGGGACCTATATTTTGAAATAACAAACCACTTCTTAAATAACGCGAGATTTCTGGAAGTTTGCAACACGTCTCAGTGACTCGGTAGGCAAGAACCGTTCGCCATTTACTAGGAAGGATATAGTGGTAGATAATTTAGTGTAGAATGATTATTTATCGATTAGCGTCAAATGTCCCATCAATTCGGGCATTAAGAAAATACAGCGTTATGCTTAGTTGTGTAAAATTCTTGTTAACTTTCCGCTTAGTCATATGTCACGTACACATTCACTTTCTCCTTGTGGAGGACTTTCCTTTCCGCGCGAGATGCTTCACTCGACCACATCACGAGCTTTTAGCTCGTCTATCATGTGTGCGTATGTAATCACGCAGAGCATTTGTAGCGTGAACAGGAAGTAGCCGGGAGGGGCTTTTCCGCGGTAAAAGCGCCTGCGGAGAATAAAAGTGCCAGCGCGGTCCCCGTTTCTAATAAGTTTTCATTCCTTTATTTTACACTAAACTACCATATATAATACTGGAAAAAAAAAAAGTATTAGGGAAATTTAAAATTACCTTTTTGATTTATTATCCCACTTAAAAACAAACTTAATTCTAGGGCAGAGAACCCAGTCTCCCTACAACCAGTTCATCTCTTTGAAAGGTGAAGCCCTAATTTCACCAATGATAGTTTTTAAATTATGTGTTACTCTGTTTAATAACGTATTTAATAATAACGTTTGGGGTATGGAAAGGTTGTTAAATGGGAAGCCAATCTTGTCGCCGGCCTAGGTTCAAGCCCCGATCTCTCCATCACTAACAATCTAGCATATTGCGAACCTGGCAACATTGTGACCATCGGTGCAAATTTACCCGAAGACACATTTTCTCTCCGTTTCGCAAATTATCGAACTCAAGACACCTAGTTCAATATGCAGACTCACTACCGACTAACTAACGCGTAGGGCTATTTTATTATTTCATAGTGACTCTGTTTCGATCAACATGAATGGATTTAGGTGGAATAAGTTTTTATTATTTACCTTTCAAACAAATCGTGCCGCAATTAGGTTGGTTTTTTTAGCACCGCGTCTTACTACCAGTTCGGGTTGTATGCTTATGTACTAATTACACCAATGGTTTTAGGATGTGGTAAGCTAGGTCTAAAGGAAATGTACTCGCATTTGCGTTGAGGGAGAGTGGACAAACAATCTTGGAAGAAACACCTTCAGTACACCACCGAGATTCGAGCCTCGATCTTGCCGTCATCGACAGTCTAGCCGCCATTCAATTTGAAGCTGCGACGTAACGTTAGTTTGACATATAGCGGCTTATTTACAGGGTATTTGAAAGAGAGGCTCTAAGCTTGTATTATACAACCTATAAAATGTTGCCATCCATCGATATAAGTGGGTGCTATGGTCGAGTGAATAAATTAATGGCCGTAAAAGTTACATCAACCTGATCCACCGAGTACCAAGGCCCTCCTCTTTCTATGTTCCTCAATGGCGGGGAAAACTCGACGTCTTGGCCGTAAAAAAAGGAAAAACTTAGCGGACGTAGTGCCATATAAAACGGTGTGTGCTTTACGAGGAGAAATAATGAGGTTTTATGGTGGTATTACTGACGTCATCGCCTCGTGTCGCAGACCAAACTCAAATTGCGCATGCGCCAAGACTGCGACTGAGTCGCACCTCTAGCGCCGTGAGTATCTGGGTAGCAGGTACAGGCCCTTGCTGGAGTCGAGCCAGGAGTCCAGAACTTTGAGTCGTTCTCCTTAGCCATGCATTTCATGGAATGGGTATCGTCAACATAATTTCCCGAGCCTGCCTTCTTGTGCAGAGTTACTGATCTCCAAATAACCAGTTTGGCGCCCTTTACAAGCTGCGGTTGTTGTTTAGAATCAACGTTAAAACTCCTTTAGAGTGCTTGGAAATACTAGCAGAAATACTCATTAAATATTCCACCAAATAGTGTGGTAGGAAAACGTTAAGAGCAATAACTAAATAGAAATTTAATATTGTTATTATTGAAATTTAGCGTGCTTTTTAAAGATGTGTACAAATTTATCACTAGTCATTTCCATCATTTAAAGTTTTTTTATGTTTTATGGCCCCAATATATCCTTATGTTTGCACTAATTGAGCATAGATTAAGAAAGCGGAAATTAGAGGACCTGTACCCGCATTTGAGTGGGGGAGGGGGGGGGGGAAGGACAGAAGATAATGGGATAATAGTTACGGAAAACATCCGAGAGTTGGCTCGTCTCTCGAAACAGGTTCAGTAAATGTTGGTTAGAGTGTGGCAGCAGATGAGCCAGGGAGGTGGAAGTGGGTCAGATAGCGGGGTTCCTCTAACTGGGGGTCAGGACATCATGGCCCGGAGGGTCCCTTGCACCGTTACCGCAACACCCATACGAACCGAGTGTGGGCTAGACATATGTGGAAGGATGTCACACACACATACTCGCACGTGTGACGTATCGTGGCTGAGTGGGAAGGAAGGCGGCGCATTACATACCCTGGTTCCTCGCCAAAGGTAAGATTATTTAGTTCATACGCTTAGCACAAAGGCTTGGGTTGGGAAAAACCACAGTCATCGCGCCAGTTCGAGACTCAAACCTCGACCTTGTCCAACACAATTTGTGGATAGCCTTGTGCTTTAGACCACGTAAGCACCGGTGCAAGTACACTAGAACAGTTCATGAGGAGTAATACATTTACACTAGAGATATACACAGTTCCTTATATTTTAGTTTAGATTTAACTGTTAACACTAACAACATCCTATAAACAGACATTTATAAAGTGAACTGGCTGGGGGAGGGGGGGGAATCAATAGAAACTCGCATCGGTGAGAACGCGAACTAAATATCAGGTTCATCTAGTCTGGTTTTCTGGAATCAGAAACGTGGGGTTCAAATCACGACCGGGTATAGTGAGGGTAGTATTTCATAAATGAATGATTTCCTATTTCCACTCCATGCAAATGCGTGTACATTTAATAAAAATTCTACCATCCTAATCCTTTCCCTAATAGTGGAAATCCCGGAAGGGTTGTAGGACGTTGTAGAAATAAAAATGATATGAATGCCTCCCTCACTTGGTCCTACAACGCAAGGCCACCGTCCTCAACGCAGGGGTCCGCATGGTAAGAAACATCTAGCCAGAAGGAGGCGTATTACCGAATGATTTGTTTCCACCCCTTGAATTTCTCATTTGACACTTCCCAACTATTCGAAACCCAAACCACGTGAATTGAACTCGGGTGGTTTGTCTCGAGGGGGTCTACCCACTTGAATGGTAATATCTCGAAGGGTTTATGCCGGGATCACGATCCACTTAACGTAACATAACGTAAAGGACCTCCTCGTGTGTTTAAATGGAAGCGATCATGATGCAGTTAACTTAACGTTGACTTGCAGTTAACTTAACGTAAGAGATGTCCTGAGAGGTCTTTTACTTTAAGTGAACGTTACTTGAAGTGTATCACGTGATCTAGCCAGCCAATCATTATGCGAGTGACGTCAACAGGGCTATTTAGTAACTCATTTGTTGGTATTATGACCAATGTTTACTCTTTAGCTTAAGTTCTAGTGATCAGACATTTAAACAAAATAATTAAACTAAAATAGGAAAGCTAAATTTATCAAAAAAGTTTTGAAATATATATTTATTATATCGATTGAAAACTGTAAACATTCACAGATCATCACTGTAAAACTAGTACAAATCACAGATCATACTCGAGAATGAAGATGTTTGGCTCGAGTTGTTACGTTAAGTTACGTGAATCGTGATCACACATACGTTAAGTTAACTTTAAGTGAACGTTACGTTAAGTTGATCGTGATCCCGGTATTATGATCAAGATAGTGCGTGGATCATTATATTTACTCGCAATTCAAGAACTTAAAAGAAAACATCAGTAAATAAACGGCTTACATGAATCTACGATGATGGGGTTAAGTGATGAAGCATTAATCAAATTCTTTAGCTCAAATAAGCGCAGTTCTGATGTGTCCAACATAAATTAAATCTCTTTACGATAAAGTAAAATTCTGATAATACTATTCAAAGAATCAGCAATAAGGTTATGTTTCACATGGAATGAGCAAAAATAGTAACTTTTTCCCTAAGTTGGGAGTGGTTGATCTAACAGGAAGCTAATTTCAACTATGATAAATTATGTATAACATAAAGCCAACTTAAATGGTAGGCCTAATTCTCTTGAATACTCATCTAGTATCGGTTTATTTTCATTTTGAAATACCAAAATGTTTCAACGACGTTTTAGACTGTTCGACTGGGATCGAAAGACTCGAATACAAAACGAGAGATCTCATGAATATGAGGCAAGAGCTAACTCAGAGCTATTTATCGATAGCCAGGGCTGGAGTCGCGGGAAGTGGTTTCTCAACTTCTTTCTAGACGAATGTTGGTGTATTTATCTAAAATCAATCCTCTTCAACTGACGCCAGCCAACCCGGCAGTAGAGTCGCAGCTACTAAAAAAACCGCCACCCCAACCTCGATGAAAGACTCGATTTTTGGAAAGCAACGGCGCACAATTCAGGCAATAGAGAAACTTGTAATGAAATAATGACTGCAGCCATCACGAAATAACCAGTTAGGTAACTACTTCATAAAATAAGGCTCGTGTTCACAGTCGTTGTTTTTAGCCTTCTCTCGTGGAAAGTTAATGTTAGGCCTACAAAAAAAATTAAATTAGTTTCAGAAAATGGCAATCCGGCATAATTTATGAATAATTATGAATATATCAAAGGATATATTTATTGAATTCCGTAAGGAGTAAAGGGCCCCATACACAGTAAGTAAGAACTGCCGTGTGTATGCTAGGACGGTAGAATGATCAGTCCGAACTGCCGTGCGTATGCAAGGACGGTAGAATGATCAGTCCGAACTGGCGTGTTATGCGAGGAGAGTAGACTGATCAAGCCGAACTGCCGTGCGTATGCAAGCAAGGTAGAATGATCAGTCCAAACTGGCGTGTTTATGCAAGCAAGGTAGAATGATCAGTCCGAACTGTCGTGTGTATGCAAGCATGGTTGAATGATCAGTCCGAACTGGCGTGTGTATGCAAGGACGGTTGAATGATCAGTTCGAACTACCTTTTGTACACAAGCACGGTAGAATGATCAAGCCGAACTGTCGTGTGTATGCAAGCATGGTTGAATGATCAGTCCGAACTGGCGTTGTTATGCAAGGACGGTTGAATGATCAGTTCGAACTACCTTTTGTACACAAGCACGGTAGAATGATCAAGCCGAACTGTCGTGTGTATGCAAGCATGGTTGAATGATCAGTCCGAACTGGCGTGTGTATGCAAGGACGGTTGAATGATCAGTTCGAACTACCTTTTGTACACAAGCACGGTAGAATGATCATCCGAACTTGCGTGTGTATGCAAGGACGATATACTGATCAGTCCGAACCACCATGTTTACACAAGGACGGTATACTGATCAGTCAAAATTGACGGACTGATGGATTGATGACTTAGGACTAGAGATCTCAAGCCGAACTGAAGTGTGTATGGAGTGCGGGTGGAAGTCAGTCCAAATCGTCAATTCAAATCATCAGTCCATCAGTCCACCACCAAATATCATGGAACAATGATCGATGTGTGTAGTTCTACTGTGTTGATTTGTTACACGTTTTAAGTGCGGAGTAATACATTTAAATGTTTACACACTTTTCTTTGTATTGTGCATTCGTGCATGTGAGTGTTCAATGGCTTCCTGGCTCTTGCAGGATATTAATATAAGAAAACTGTCTTCGCCTTGATAGCCAATCTTTCATCCAACATTTTCTTTTTAATTCGCTTTTTTATCTCCGCTTTCTAACAAATACATGTGTGCAAGTGCAGAACACAAAGTTTTTCCCATATTAAAGCCAAACACAAAACAACGTCCAGCCTTAACCACTCTCTACTTCAGACTGATCAGTCCATACGGATCAATCTGAACTGAGAATTGGACTGACCGTGTGTAGGTACACCTCAGTTGAATTCGTACTGATCAGAAGTGAGAGCTGGAGTGATCTTGTGTGGAAGGTGGGGGGAGGGTGGCATAAAAGAAAGCATGAACTGGTAGAATTGTTTCCTAGTAGAAACGGTTCCGATTCACCGCACCGTGGAAGGAAGGGATCCTTTATGTTCACAGGCTTTTTAGAGGGTGTTTTTTTGTTGGGGGAGGGTGCAGGTGGTACAGAAGGATGGGTTAAGGGAAGAAGGGGCCACGTTTCACAACTTCTTTTTTTCTACAACATCTTACTACTCGTCCGGCATATTCACATTTAATTAAGCTAGAAGGATAGCGATGAGAAAGATTAAATAAAGAGGAAACGTAGCCGAATTTTGCGTCGAAGAAGCGTGGAAAAACAATTAGGAAAAATCTTTCCTCGGCACACCCAGTCGGGATTTGGCCCCGATCTCCCAGTAACCAGCAAACAAGACTAAAGATGTTTGACATTTAGTCCGCGGCTCACCGATGCGGTTATTTCATAAATGTCATGAGCATAGCGACATTAGATGGGGTTTAAAAAAAAATGAAGAGAGATGACACCCTTGACAGATATTCATGTTTACTATTGCGACTATACCATGTGAATAAAATTTAATAATAATAGCACCCGTTCGGGTTATACGCTTAAGTACTAAATTATTACTCTAATGGGTTAAGAATTGGGAAGGTTGAATTTAGAGGAAGTGAACCCACATTTGTGTGGCGGGAGGGTGGAAAACCATTCAGGTAGAGCCACCCCCAGTTCACCCGACCGAGATTCGAACCTCAATCTCCCCGTCCTCAGCAGTCTGGCTCAACAACAATCAGTGCGTTAGCCAACTACGCCACCGAGGCGGGTAATAAATTTAAGCTCTATGTTTTTACTGGAGTCATTTTAATTCCTTTTGACCCAAAAAAGTTTTTCTATAAAAACTGCTAAATCACTTTCCTTTACTCGCGTTCCCTACACTCTCACCTTTAAGAGACCTTTATTCCATTCCAGATCTACCAAATAATCTGTTTTTCTTTAAGGGAATTTCTTGCGCTCAGCGCTAGGGTTGGTTTGGGTGAGTATAGATAGGTCTGTGCTAGAATGATTGAATGTTCAAGAGTGAACGTCAAATGAATTAGTTTAAAGCAAAGTTTGACACCAAAAAGTCGCTTATAATATTAAAATATCGATGAAATATAGTTGAATTTTAAAGATGAGGAGGTAGTGCAAAGAGATTGGGTGGAGGGGTGGGGAGCGGATACGCATTTTTAGACGTTTGACCACTTACTATTTTTTATTTCTAATTGCCTCCCTGTTCTATTTTTGAAATGGTTAAGCGTAAGTAGATATATTTTTTAAATCTTTATACAAGAGCATTTTTTTAAAAAGGCCTTAGAGATTAGATTAAAATTATTCAATATTTTACAAAACAAAAAATTAATGGATGTCACTTTAAGTTGCCTTTTATAGATTCACGCCATCGGTATTTTCATTTGGTAAGAATCAACAATTTTTTTTTTACAGATAAATATAGCTCTGCCACTTAAAATTCCTCCAAGCGGCAAACTTCTGATAACCTCGCAAAACACCAGTTTAAATTTTGAACGCCAACTTTCTTCAAACTAATTAGAAAAATATGTTATATAAAAATATTAAACTTACCTTAGATGCAATGAATACGGTTAATTTAATCCTTGGTTTCTTGCAAATCTTTCAAGATGTTACCGCATTTTATCAAACACCAAACATAGAAGTATTTTTCTTTAAAAAACACTACACACCATTTTAATTGAGCACACACTAAAATAAAACGAGCATTTTTTTTTTAAGACAAAACTACACAACTGTTTTATCACTTGGAAGCACTACCACTTTGAAACTCCCGGCCGTATTGCAAACATTTCAAAACAAACTAGAACAGGGACATCGCAGTGTCGTGAAATTAAATAAACACTTCCTATCGAGGAAAGTATACTCGAGAAACTGAAGTAAAAGCAGGACTGTCGGTCGACAACCGACAGGTAGGCAGCATAGTTTTTATTTCACTGCACCTCACTTTGAATTGTGACAGGTATTTTCGACACTAGCGCAGTCTCTGGATGGGAGAGGCAACTTCGTTCAGTATTTAAAGTAAGAGGCCAGAACTTTTACACAACCACATTAAGTTTATTCTAGTGTAAAAAAGGCAATGCGCAGTGTCACAACATATGAACTTTATAGCCAGATAGAAACCTTAGTTTAAAGTTTCCCAAAAAGAGGCCATTACATAGACACCTAATTTACCGATAGGAGGAATATTCATTTAATTCAAAATAGAAGTTGTGTTCGAGTCGCCTGTTACAAAAAGTTCTATCTGACTTTTCCTACTCTTTTTGCGTTCGCGTCACCGTCACAGTTACACACATAGCAGAAAATAACTGCCACTAAATTCCATCTGTCGAGTGGGAGTGAGAGTGGCAGGTTTTAATCTGAATAATAATAATAGTCATATTAATTAAAAAAGCGTGCTATTTTTGAATTAGACTTTTCTTAAAATATTCAATTGATTTAACACATTTTTAGTTTACTACAAAAAATGTTCTACCTCAAAAAGTGCTAGTATATAAAATTCCGAAAATAAATATGATTAACATTTAAGAACTTGGTTGTAAGTCTCTTTCATATTATAATCCTTTTTAACATGTGTTTTCAAACATTTTTTTAACCCCTCCGTTCCTCCTTTGTCAAGTATATTGTGATCACAAAAAGATGTGTTTTGAAAATTAAAAGTAAATAAATTAAGTGACCTAACGCAAATTGTAGACTTGTTCAGTTTAATAATAATAAAAAGCATAAATTTCTAAAACTATAGTTTAAAGTTGGTGGTTAACTTACACGCAGCTGTAGGCCTACTCATCACAATGTACTCGTCATAAATATCCCCGAAAGTCAACGTGAACATAACTATAAAATCTTAAGAATCTATTATTATTATTATTAGCACCGCGTCTTACTACCCGTTCGGGTTATACGCACTTACGCTAATGTGTAATGGTAGGGTGATTGTGAGATGAAATGGAGGACCTACAGTTTAACGTGGAATCCGAACCACGGTGGAGGCCTGGCATTCCTCACATTCACAAGTTGTGATTAATACACATCTTGTCAGAGGTGAAGGAAGGGTTTGGTAATCAGATAAATCTGTGCCGGGACCGAGGATTGAACCCCGGTCGCCAGCTCAGAAGTCCGACACCTTACCCCTAGACCACCAGGTCACCCTTAAGAATCTAAAAGTTTATAATGGAACAGTAATTTATGTTGTGTTTTTTATATAAAAATTGCAAAAATACTGATCGAAACCAGTGTTACTTTCCATCACAACCCCATTTACAAATTTTAGGTTAAGCTACGAAATTAGAACTTACGGGAAATTGATAGACGAGCACACCTATTATGACCTTATATATATATAAAACCTAAAATTATTTTGGTGTTCTAGATAAACGCACTTAAATGTCACATTTCTGACGCTTGACGAGCGAATCGTCAATATTTTAGGTGGCCATATTTGAAAACTTCAAGTTGCTGCACGAGCACACTATGGGGAATTTTTAGTCGGTAACCTCTACTAAAACCTTACATTTGTGTACAACCTAATTTAGATCTTGGATTTCAAACAAATTCTCATAAATGTCACATTTTCTGACTCTTGTCGCACCAATAAATCAAATTTAGGACACCGTCATTTGGAAACCTAAAGTTGTGGCAAGAACACACCATGAGGCAATTATGGTCGGTAAAATCTACTACGACCCTAGATGAGTGTGCAACCTAACTTATATCTTAATTTTGAAATATCATCATCATCATCATCATCATCATCAACTCTTTACAGCCTGTGGCCGGATAAGTTTAGTAAAATGCTTCCATCTTCCACCATTCTTCCTCTATCCTTCAACTACTCTTCTTAATTTAATTTCTTTCACTCTTCACCTCTCACTTGAACACCTTCTGTTATTTGCTCCTCCCATCTCTTTCTTGGCCTCCCCTGCGGTCTTTTTCCCACATACTTCATTTCCAACATTTTTTTCGGCATCCTCTCTTTTTACATCTTCATTACAGGCCCATTTCATCTCAGTCTTGCTTCCTCCACTAGCTCATGTACTCTCTATACCCCAACTCTTCCCCGGATAACTTCATTCCTAATCTTAATTCTCCTCGTGACAGCTAACATGCTCCTCAAAAACTTTATTCCCATGGCCTCCACTTTCCTAGTCTCTCTTACTTTCAATATCTACGTTTCCACTGCATATGTGACAATGACTAAAATGTACGTCCTGTACGACACTTCCTTACACTTCAAGGGGACTTCCCTTCTCCATAGCAGGTCTTTTACGCACCAATAGAACAACTCTCTCCCTGCTGTCCTCTTCTCAGTAAATCCTCTCTGCTTCCACCTTTCTCCTCAATCACGCATCCAAGATATTTTGTGTTCTGTAACTTTCCCATCTCTACTCCATCCACACCTATAGCCTTATTAGGCCTTACCCTCTTCCTTATCTATACCATCACTTCTCACTTTGCCATGTTCAATTTTATTCCACACTCTTTCACTTCCTCATTCCATTCTTGTAGTTGTTCCTGTACTTCCTCTTACTTCTACCCCCATACCATTAAGTCATCAGCAAACATCATGGCTTTCATTCTTTCCTCCTCGAGTTTTTCTGCCGCTTTGTTCATGACCATTTCTATTATCATTACAAATAGTAATGATGAAAGGGCCTTCCACTGCTTCACTCCATTTTTTATTAGGAACTACCCCGTCCTTTCACTCCGCATCTTAACACAACTCCTGTTGTCCTCATACATGATTTTCACTCTTATTACAACTTATCTTTCCACTTCGGCCTCCGCCATCACTTTCCAAACTTTATTTCTATACACGCTATCATATGCTTTCTCCACATCTATAAATAACAAATAACATTACCAAGTCTTTCCCTTTTTTCCATCAAATGTCGTATGGAAAAGATTAAGTCTATTGTAGACCTTTGTTCCCTAAATCTGTGCTCCACATTCCTTTCATTTTATTTTTTATTCTCTTTCCCAGTATTTTTAAATATATTTTTGTACAGTGGCACATCAGCGTTATCCCCCTATAATTTGTACACCTCTTCCTTTCTCATTTCTTGAAACTAGATATTATAACTCCCCTTTTCCAGTCTTCCGGTACCTTGTTCTTCTTCCAAACCACTCTCAGCACCCTGTAAAACCATTGCATACATAATTCACCTGCTGCTATTATCATTTCCCCACCCAGTGCTTTATATTGTTACATCCTCTTAAATTAATCCTCCACCTCTTTCCTCCTTTCTTCTTCAGGTTTGAACATTATCCCAAAATATCTCATCTATAGTTCCTTTTCTTCCTCTCCTGTCTTCAACGTTTTCATCTATCATTCTAACTTCTTGTCTTTTCTCTCTCCTACTGTTTCTTACTTGGCTTTATAACATCTTCTTACTTTCTTCCACGTCCCGTTCCAGCATTTATGTCCATTTTTGAATCCAATTTCCCGTACAACTCGCTTTGCTCTTTTCTTCTTCTCCATATATTATTCTTGTTTCCTCATTCCTATTCTTAAAACTCCTTCTGAATGCTTTATTCTTCTTCTCTACTTATTCCTTCACCCTGTCGTTCCACCAGGGTATCTCCTTCCACTTCCTCTTATTACTTGCCTCCCACATACCTCCTCTGCCACTCCTACCAGACTATTCTTAAGCCTTTCCATTCAACTTCTACACTTTGCATCTCATTCTTGGGTATTAAGCGTTTTGTCTTTCTTAGGTACAGATCTCTTTCCTCTTAATTGTTTTAACCTCCAAACCCTTCTTCTTCTTTCTTGTCTAATTACCTATCTCCTACATTCCCATCCCATTACGTTTGTTACCAACAACCCGTGGTCACCATCTAAAGGTGCACTTGGCATTACCTTGATGTTTAAGAGCTGCCTTTTTATTTCGTCATCCATGATAAAGTGGTCTTTCACCGACTTTTGCTCCCATTCTAACTGTATTTAGGGATCTTATGAATTTCTCTTTCCTTCTTATAGCAGCTGTTTGCCACTTTCATTTTATTTCTAGCACACTACTCTAACAGCCTTCTACCCTCCTCATTTCTCTCTCCCAACCTTACTACCCTAACAACTCCTCAAATCCTACACTTGATTCAGATAGCCCATTACTAGCCGACACTCGTTTCCCATATGCCTTTTTAGGTTTCCTCAAACTTGTATTTTTTTCTGCTGGGTACCCACTTGTGGGGCATACACTTGTATCACCTCCACTTTTTCCCCCCCTGTCATTTATTGTCATCTTCATTATTCCATCACTCATCCCTACTACCATCCACCTGCAGTCCCTTCTCTCATGCCGCTACCTCTTCCCGCACTTAGTCTTGCTCAGGCCCAGGACATCCACAAATCTCTCGTCCATCAAATCCATGATCTCTTCCAGTTAGTGTTCCACTGTTCATAGTCCCTGTTCTTAGCTTATGGCTGTCAACAATTTTTCCAATCAGGCATTTTACTATTCTTCTCGAGTATTGATTTCTTTCGGCCACCAGCTTACCTAAGCCTGTCGTGGCCTACACCTGAGCAGCGGGGCTACCACTTATAGGTCCTCAGGTAGACCTCTTGGTAGTAACCTTCCCCAACTGAGGCTATAGGTGCTGATGATGACTTAGTCACCAACCCTCTCACTCCCAGCCCACCCAGCTGGAAACTACTGGCCAGACCCTTACCGTCTCCTTTCTCTCATCTGCACCAGACCTGGTTTCCACTGGGGCTCAACCCAACCTCTATCAGGTTACTCAGATAACGGGGTACACCACTTGGCGGTGAGATCAAGATTAAGTAGGAGAGGCTAAGTGGCACCACTAGGTAAGCTCCATGTATTGCGCATCACTACCCCATTAGTTTAAAAAAATAATCCTTAAATATCACATTTTCGAATGCCTGTCCCGCCAATCGCCCAACTTTAGGTGCCCTCATTTGAAAACATAAAAGTTGACAGCCCAAGCACACTGCATTTGAGTATCTTTACTATAGGCCAATTTGGGAGTAGGTTACTTTTAGCTTTCCACACATTACATTTAAATTAAGTAGATTACTCCCGAAATGGAGGTTTTCCGTTATATTTTAAATAATAAAGTGAATTTGGAAAGATTGACAGTATTAATTACAACCAAAAGATGATTTAGAATAATTCAATGAAACACGCCTTTCATAGCAGGGCAGTGCTTACAACTAAGTTCAATAGTTCGTGGTATCAAGTGTAACCATCAGAACACAATCGAAGCATATATACTCATCACTGGTGATAGTTACACTGGCCCATTGTGGAGAGATCTAATTAATGACAGGGTAGAGAGAGGGGAAACAAGAAGGGGAAGTTTGGCAAACAACAAGTGCTGAAACTTGAAGAATATAGGCTTTGCTGGCCTGTTCTGTAAGGGCATAGAACTGAACGATTTTATTCTGGCCACACCCCACCTGATATTATCTTTGGGTCAGTTGCACTTGGAGAAGTTTTAACAAGTTACAAGTTACGAGAAAATTGGATGATGTTACAATCACCCTGCATCCCGTTTGAACTCGTAAGTCCACTCGCCGTCTGGCACCTCCGCTCGCTCTTACACTTACAGAGAGACCAAAACGAGATTCGAATCAACGTCCGACAAGTAAAGAATACCACCCCCGAAACATGTGACGGCCCCTAAGAAAACTTCCCCTCCTTGTTTGTTGTTTATGTTCCTTACAATACCCCCCTTTCTAGTCCTCTTTAGGTTCTTGTAGATCATTCTAGTACTTTCCCATCCTTCCTGAGCTCCTCTCTTTCACTCCCTCATTTCCTCTCCTTTTCTCTCTGAACATGTGATCATGTGTTTGTACTATATAAGTCTTGTGTTTAACAAATATGGTTACTCATTGTACAGCTGTCTTTGGGGACAAGGTAAGCAACGCTCGGTTGTTAGGGCTTAAATTACACCTTTTTTCTAAATTCCCTTTTGGCTCAATTACATTAATCTTTTCAAAATTATTTTCTTGGACTATAAATGTAAATTGTTGAGATGGGGTGTGGATTTTTATTTACTAACCGGATAGAATTAAGTCGCTATTCATATTTGAATTATGTCTATTGAGGAAATTAAATTTCGTTCAAGCTTTAAAATAGTTTCTGCTTCATAACTTGGAGGTTCACCACCGAATTAAAAAAAAAGTGGGTTTCAAAATTTATGTCTGCCTACGCTCTGGGGTTACAACCAAAATGTTTTAATGGATTTATTCGATTTTTAACTTGATTCTAGCTCTAAATGGAAGTGTTTACTTATAGCTGATTTGTGAAAATGTGAAATTATACAAAACTTTTCTTTTTTATTCGGTTCAAAATGACTATCTGTGGAATTTCATACTTTATACCTGTTTTTCAGGAGAAATCACCACAAACCTTGGGAAAATTTGAAATTTTTCAAAAATATTATTTATGATTTTGTTCAGAGTGGGCATCTAAGGAGTATTTTAAATAAAATAAAATAATAAATAAAGAAGTGTTTATTTGTCAAATGGGTGATTTTCAAAAATTTGTTTTTTTTTTTAATATAAAATGGACTAACAATTTTGTTCAAAATTTACATCTGAAAAGTGTTTTATATGACTAACAAAATAATGTCTGTCTCTCTCAGAAAAACTTATTTCAAGCTAGTTTATTGTATACCTCTGACCGCCTCTGTGCTCCAATGGTCAGAGTTTATGGCTACAGATCCAGAGGTCCCAGGATCAATCCCCGGCCCTTCCATATTTTCTCTGAAGCAGTGGGTCTAAAACGAGATCAACTCGGACTCGTGTGGACACACGAGAAGCTAGAGTACTTGAACAAAAAAATACTGGCCATGATCTAGAAAAATGAGACTTGACAGTTGGGGGGGGGGGGGGGGGGGGGGTTGTTGTGCTGATTACATGACACCTTTCAGAGATGTCGACATTATCTTTGCCAACAGAAGGCGATGACTTATTTGTTGTGGCTAAACTGTGACTAATGCCATGGATATTTTTTTTATCAAATAGCTATTTTTGAACATTTTGTTTCAAAGTAGATAAGATTATATGAATTTTTATGCACCAAAAACTGTGGGTGATTGAAAATAAAATCTAGACAATAATATCTTGATTTACTATCAGATTGGCTATTCTCATTTTTACAATATATGAGGTAGATATGAGAAAGGTAAAATCTATGATAAGGTCTGTTCACTGTAGGAATTGTTTTCTGAAAGGCCTTTTTTCCTACCAGAAATCTATTATATAGTTAGATATTGGTAGGAAAAAAGACCTTTCAGAGAGTAATTCCTACCATGAATGGAGTATACATGCACCCATGTTTGTATGGAGGTAAGGTTGGAAATAATTTAGGGTAAGCGTCCTCAGTACACCTGTCTGGAATTTGAACCCCAACCTCCTCAAATTCGAGCCCAAACTTCCTTTTTATCAGCAAAACAGTCTATTGCAAGAGTTGACACATTCTTAGAGCACACGACAAGCTGTTTTCAAGAACTTTTATACACAATATGTTTTTGTGCGTTGCCTTTCACTACCCATAAAAACTACCCACATATTTACACTATTATGATGATATGACAGTTTTCCTTGTCTGCTAGAAGGCATATGTACCATCTCAACTGCAATCTCTATTAATAATTTTTTTTTTCTCTCTTAACTGTCTAGACTAATCCCATTATATATAAATCGAGACATGCAAAAGGTGAGGTTATTTTAAGGGGAAGAGTGGGGTTATTAAGGCTGTAAACAAAGAATCAATCTAGCAAAATTTAGGTATTGTAATGTGTAAAAGTAGAAATCGTTATTTTTAATGCTAACCTCAGATAAAAAAAAAGCTTAAATATCCTGAAAACACTCATATTTCCTGTGATCCTTTTTATACCCATAAAATAAGTAAAAATGGATAGTATTCGTATAAATAGCAGCCCTGGTATAGTGCTATCACCAGTGTTACCAAGTTAAAAGTTATAATGAATGATGTGGTATTTGCCAAATTACAAATAAATCGTGTTTATTAAGAAAAAAAAAGAGCTTAAATTCGTGTGAAAGCAGTAGAATTCGTGTAAAAATTTGTTTTATCGCAAATGCAAATTTTGCATGTCCCTATATATAAATTGTATTTGTTTTAGGTTTCATAGGTTTGTATAAGTTTAGCAATGACATCTATTTTGAGAGACTAAAGCTCAGCACATTGCCAGAAAGAGTATGCACAACCTTGAGAACTGATACCAATTCTAGTTCTTAATTTATTTTAGGATTCCTGTTTTGGCTCTGGTCCTTTATAAATAACTTAATTTTGGCTATTGGTTCAGGTTTTGATTCCATTCTCTGACTTTGAGAGCAATTTTCAGGAATTGTACCATTAATACACTCACTTTTGGAGTTGATTTTGTTATCTCATTTGCAAGTTTCTAGAGTTGTACTCAGTGAATGGAATGTTGGGGGAAATACACTGCAGCTATAAATGATTTAGTCATTATTCACTAGGTATATAACTAAAGATACTTTAAAATAAAATGTACTATTGGAAGAAATGTTAAGGGTTTTAACTAAAAATAAATTTTGTTATAAGGATTGAGGATCTCTAATGCTTAAACAATTTAATACTTTCAACCAGCTTAACCCTTTTGCTGTGTTAATCGGATATATCCAATCTCAGAATTATAGCCATTGACTGCGGAAATCGACTTTACCCCACGACTTGTAAACTTTATCTACCCTTGCTGCGACAGTCGGAAATAGTCACAAGAGTGTTAGAACGCTGAATTTTTCATACTAGCATGCACGTGCGCCTCTGACATCTGGTTTTTAATTTCGAGAACTGCCAGTTCAGCTGCTAAATCATAACAGTAGTAACGCTTGTTTACTTCCGCATTTAATTACTTGTAGCACACGTGCAATATTTATGTGGCGGAAAACTTTGTTGAGGGATTAATGGATTGCTATTTTATTTTTGTTCTTGATCTATTTCCTATTTTGAAATCATGCCTAAGATAAATATATGATCTTATAGACTACACTGAGGAAAGCACCAATGTAGCACAAAATTGTTCAAGTTGTGTTGATGTAACCTAATTTTTAAAAGTTTTCATTTTATTACATAAGGCCTATATTAGGCCAATAATAGGCCTGTCAAATCCTCATTTAGTGATTGGTTTGACACTATTGTGGGTGGCTAGTAAAATAAAGAATGGTTCTGATAGCAGAATAACATTGCATTTGGGTAAAATGTGACATAAATAAAATGTGACATATACAATTTTATCGATATAAAAAATATATTATTATGCGATTTATAGACAATGTGGTGCTAAATTTAATATTTAAAATGCATTACTAGTTGAAAATCACATTATTTAATCATAATCATGATCATCATGCAAATTTTCAGATTTCAAATTTTTGATCTATAATTTACATTTCTGAAGGTAAGAAGTAAAAATTAATTACGCAGCAAAAGGGTTAAATAGATCCTCTGAACTATGTATTATTGTGTGTTATAGTGTAATGTTTTTCTGCTAAAAATTTCCTTTCGTAAATTGTATTCATATTATAAAAAGAGCCTAACATTTTTCATTAAAAAGATAAATAAAAATTACAGAGGTCTATTTTGTAGCAAACTGTAACTATACCAGCCAGTCACCCTTCAGTGTCACTGGACTGGTAATTCAGTGTTAATTTATGGCCGAATCTGTACTTTGTAGTTAAAAAACCATAGTAAATCTACAAGTGAGTGATTGTGTTGAAAAGAAGGCTTCCTTGATGTCTCAATTAAACAAGTGGGTGAGATGAAGCTATGCTAATAATTTTAATCTAAGAGCAATATGTGATGAACAATAAACACTAAACAAATAACTGCAGGCTGCTTGCAAGTTTTTAACTCGAGGTATATTCGAGCCCTTTAATTTTTCATGTAGAGCACCTTCAAAATTTTATGGTTTGTGCGAAGCCAAACTATACTAGGGCCAATAAGGTATTTGGCTCACAATTTCTTTTTTACTGCACTCTCTTAGCATAATGATTGACTGCACTTAAAACACATTGCAATCGCTTTCTTAAAGATATTTTAATTTGTATTTATTAATACAGGTACAGATTATTTATTTCCTTAAGGAAATCCTCAATATAAATAACTTCATACTTTAGAGGTAGGTACAGGAAAGTGTGACAGGATCATTCTTATCACTGTTTCTTGTATGTTCCTCCATGTGTGAAATTATAGCCTATACATCATGATTACATTCAATAAATCAAATTCAAACTCACAATGTATTTCCAGGGCAATTTTAGTTAATGGAGTATGAACGTAATCTGCCATTTTTGTATTGTTTGTATGTGTTTGTTCAAATTAAGAACCATAGTATGTCTAAATGTGTTTGTGAAAATCTACTTTTTTCTGAATGTGTTTATCATTAAAGAGCCCAGGTTTCATGTAAAGCCACACTGGGTGAAAAAATAAAAGAAAAATAACCTAGAATTATGTAGCCCCAACCCTGGTGGGATTTAAACACTAAACTCCCGGGTACCCTGTGCTCTCAGCCATGTTAGGAGTATCCTCAAGTGGTTTGGAATTTAGATAATGGACAGTGTACTGTAAAATGTGATAATTTGTGCTTCAATATCACACATTACAAATGATCCACGCTCTACTGTTTTGCTAAGAAATTGGTGGGCAATATCTTCTTTCACGAACTAGCAGCCACCCTCTGCACTTCATCTGCCCCCTCGTCCTCGTCACCAACCTCTTCACTCCCTTCTTGACTCTTTAAACCGACGATGTACGGTTCTATGTCTAGCTTTAAAGTCTCCACAGAAGGGGGGCACGCTGCCAGGCATCGGGTGACAAAGGGGGCCTCTCTCTTGGGGGCCACGCTCAGAACATCTTGGATAATAGCTGCAAAATTTGCCTCGAGCTGTGAAGCTTCCATATTCAGCTGGGGACAAAAAAATCACACACACATCACAATGCTTTAGTTAGAAATAATCATAGGTTTCAGGGGTCAACTGCATTGAACAAAATTAATTTGAGATATGCCTATTTTAAAACAATTTTGTTAATGGATAAAATAAATGAGATATTTAATATTAAGTTGATGTCTGCAAGTACTTAAATTTCAAGTAAGATAGTTTTATAAAGGCTCAGAAAATTCAAGCTTGTTATATAATTCTATGCTTCATTGTGTCTAGTGATGAATAAGAATTACTTTTTTTTTAGTACCGCGTTTTTATACCTGTTTGGGCGATACGCTTATTTACTAATTGCATTAATGGGTTTAGAGATGAGGAAGGTTATATTTTAAGAGAAGTGTACCCACATTTGTGTGGAGGTAGTAGAAAACCATTTTGGAAAAACTACCCTCAGTACACCTGAGCGAGATGTGAACCTCTATCTCTCCATCATTGGCGGTCTAGTCCACTGCGAAAGTAGCGTGTTAGACCATGCGGCCAATGAAGCAGGTAATAATAAGAGCTAATTTCTCTATATTTGTCTGGATGTTGTTTGTAAAATGTGCAGTTGGAATATGATTGCTTCAATGTTTAATATTAATACCATAAATCTACAGGTAAAGATCCAATTCCAACAGAGTTAATAAAGGGAGGTGGGTAATAGAATAGAAATTTATAAATGGCTATGTTCCATATGGAACCACCCTGAGGTATTACCGTAATAATGGAAGGAAGGTATTACACTATCTATTTTCAAAACGAGGGATAAAAAGTGTAATGACTATATTGACACAAACATACAATAAAATGTTAACTAATTTTATTTTAATGAGATTGACGCATATGCAGAGGAAATAATTGGGTTTCATCAGTATGGATTTTGACAAACTAGATTAACAATGGATCAGATTTTCACTATTAGGCAAATATTAGAAAAAAAGTGGGAATACAACATGACGATTCATCAATTATAAATAGATTTTAAAAGGCCTAGAATTAAGTTAAAAAATTAAATTATATAAAATTTTAGTTGAGTTTGGGATTATACCCAAAAAACTTAAAAGCTATGAGGTATGCTTGACTGATATGTGTGGCAGGGTGCAGGTTGGATGTCACTTATCAGATACTTTTGAAATACACAATGGGTTGAAAGGATATGCACTTTCTTCATTATTTTTTAATCAAGCCTTAGATTATGTATGATATTAGAGGTAATCCAAGAGAGTAGGAAAGAGTTGACATTAAATGGTATAATGCAACTTTTAGGATATGCAGATGATTTAGCTTTGATAGGAAATTTTTAGGGGTGGGCGGGATCCCGAACCCTCGGGAAAAGTTTGTGAATTTATCTATTCCCGTAGGTCGGGCGGGATTGACTCTTTCCAGAAAAGTTTCGGCAGGAAACAAAAAATAGTGCTTCAGGAACAAAACAAAGGGAGCACGCACATGTTCTAGCAGTTACTGCCGACTCATCACTGTTAATGTCTTTTGTAGACAGTCTTCTTCTTTGTTATTTAGCAAACTTGGTGGCTGGGATGGGGTTATTTTACCACTTGTAGAGAGACAAACAAGTTAAGAGGCGCATGACTTATTGTCAGGGGCAGATCCAGATTATTTTCATAAGGGGGGGATCATAATTATAAATAACATAGTTACTTACCATGTTAAGTTTTTGTTTGAAGCCGTTTAATAGTCTCTCATTCATATGTAATCTTATGTATGTTTTAAATGTAGTCATCCTCCCCAATTTTTTAAAATCAGATAATTTTTATAAACCATTTGAGTGACTCTCCTTCAACAATTTTTTGAAAAATGGTTCATTCTAGAAGCTATGAGTAGTCTTCACCTTGATCTTTTTTAAAAAAAATTAGATTATTTTATAAGCCATTTAAAGTGATCCTCATGTTAATTTTTTACGATAATTAGATACCTATAGAAAATAATCTTTGAAGATGTCTTCCACCGACCATATTTTGAAAATTGAATTATATCAGAAACTAGGCTATTTGGGGTGGTCCTCGCATGAAAATTCTTCAAAATAACACGCATCTAGAATCTATTTGGAGTTGTCCTCCTTTACAGATTTTTGAAATTTGGATGACCTTGGAAGCTGACTTTTTGTGCTAGTTAGATGCCTCTAGTCTAGAAGTTATTTGAAGCAATCTTCTCCAGCAAATTTTTGACAATGGAATGCATCTAGAAGTAATTTGGAGTTTGACTTAAGGCCATATTTCAGCTTCACATTCGATAATATCAAATTATTTGAAATATATCTAAGGGGGGAATTTATTCCAGGGAGGGGCAAATTATTTCCAGGGGGTCCGAGTCCCCCACAGTTTCGCCATTCCTACCGTCCACACATACTCTATATTCGGTGTTTGTGGATGAACTGCTCTCAGGCGATTATTAGTCTTCTTTGATGTTTGGTAGTCTACCGTCGCTATGCGGAACAATGTTCGTTACTCGGTATGCACAACAAATATTTTTTCCACACTTGCGTGAGTCATATCAAGCATTGATTAATCATGGATGAATAATGCACGTGTGGACCTGGCTTAAGAGGTGTCTGTGCGCAAACAGATCAAAAAGGGTATAATTTATCTGTGTTGTATTTTCTTTCTAAAACTTGAACTTAAATTTTGTTTTTTTTGTATTAATTTTCTAACTTTGACAGGGGGGTCAACTGACCCTTTGACCCCCTCCGCCTCCCCTGAATCCGAGACTGCTTATTGTGCTCTGTCTATCAACAGTTATTTGTTGGGTTCAGCAAGTGAAAGAACTTGAAAGATTTAGAGAAAGGGCGGATATTCTTCTATCTTTTTGGGGTGTGGAAATGAGAGGAAGGGGGAAGGAAGTAACTTGACAAGGTCAATCATTTATGAGGGATCAGCGTGTCTGTTGTTGGTGAGCCAGACAGGGAGTGGAGTATAAGGGTGCTAAACTATCATTTTTAAGGGTGTCAAACCTTGAGCGAATATTTAAAAAAAAGTAACTTTTAAGAGGTTTCAAACCTTTACCTAGATAATATTTTGCAGTTTCATACTCAGGAAAAATTGAAAAAGTGCCAAATATTATGTTTTATAGTATTTTTTGCACTATGCAAATAATTAAATATAAAACACCGTTTTTGAAATAAATTAACTAATAAAAACAATTTCCATAAAAAATGTAATAAAATCAAGTATTTTATTAATTGAATTATCAGATATTAATTCAAAATTTTGCTATTTGACTTGACAAAAAATTCTATTCACGCACACTTCGATTTATTTTACTAAGTTATTTTTTATTACCTTTAGCAATGTTTTTTTAGCATCACATCTATTACTCATTCCAGTTATACGCTTGTGTACTAATTATTCTAGTGTGTTAGGAATGAGGAAGATTGAATTCAGAGGTGTACCTGTATTTGAGTGGATAGAGTGGGAAACCATTGAGGATAAACCACCCTTAGTACACCCGGCTAAGTTCAAACTAAATATCCCTGCCATCGGTAGTCTAGTCTATTTCAAGAGTGATGCCTTAGACCAGAGGTCCCCAACCTTTTTGTACCCTAAGAGCACATTCAAAATTAACGCTGCGGAGAGCACCAATTACTTTTCAAGGCAAATTTACTAACTCCCGCCAGGTTCAGAGGTCAGCCTCGACGCTATACACACGACCGGTCAACTGCCATGTTAAGTTTCCAACAGTTATGACTGCCATGTTCCAACAGTTGTGACGTTACATGTGGTTGTGGGTAATACTCAAGGTCGTAGCCATGAGGGGAAAGGGGGGGGTTCAACCTTCTCCAAGTTGACAAAAAATAAATTTAAAAAATACTGCTTTATTTACAGTTTTAACAAGACCAAAATAAAGACACAAGGAACTATTTAACTACAAACCACCATTTTGGTGCTTAGGTACATTTTTAAAATCTATATTTATTCTGTGTTTATTCAGGCAACAAAGCTGGGTAGACCCATGTAAAGATATTTACAAAGAAAATAGGAAGTATTAGCGTAGTATTAGTGAGTGTGGGGAGAATGATGGACTGGGGTTGGTCTTTGAGATTAGGAAAAACAAAACCATTCAGCTTGAAACTATTAGAATGGTAGTTCCGAGTAAAAGTACACTTTGTAAATGAGCCAGCAAAGAAATAGAAATGAGAAGGGGAGATTGTAAAGAGAGGGGGCTTTCAATCACCAACTTCTTAAGAACAGCATACCTGGAGATAAACACAAACTTGATTTTTGTAGGAAAAGGGACAGAATAAAACTATTAGTCAAGAACTTTTCAGCTGTGGTCAAAAAGTGGCGGGCAGGCTCGGTGGGCGCCATGATGCCCGCGGGCATAGGGTTTGGGACCCCTGCCTTAGACCATGCAGCCACTGAAGTGGGTTTTAATATTATCATAACTTTAACAAGTCTTACCATATTAGTTTGAAAATAAATATTTTTTAAATCTAAGATTATTCTAAAGAGTAATTTTAAATTTCCCGTTCCCATCTCGAATCCCAATATTTCGACTCATTTCCCGTCCCGAAATAAAAAAGTCATTTCTGTCCCTCCCTAGAATTTTTTTAAGGAAGCTGTTGCAAGAGATGCAGAAATTTTAATAGAAGCTTGTAAGGATATAGGTTTAGAGGTGAGTGCTGAAAAGACTAAGTATATGATCACAGAGAGAACACAGATTGGGGACGATAATTTAGCTGACTACTCCAAACAACATATCATTTGATTGGGTTGATGAGTTTAAATATTTAGGAACAATTTTAACTAGCAATAACAATATTAGATTTGAACCCTATGGGAAGAGATCATTGGGAAGACCTAGATGCAGATGGGAGGGTAAAATAAGAATGGAACTGAAAGAGATAGGGTGTAATGAGGGGGACTGGATATGACTAGTTCAAGATAGGGGTAGGTGGCGTACTTTTGTAAGTGCAGCCATGAGCTTTCGAGTTCCTAATGCCATACAGTAAGTAGGCAAAGTGAACTTTCAAAGATGGTTTTATTTTATTTTCAATATATTAGTTATATGTTTATCTTAAAACATTTTAAAAATTTGATTAATTATTGGATTTTTGATTGAATAGTTAAGTTTAAATATCAATATATATACTTATTGGTCAACCCTGAGTCAAAACTCAGGAGCTTTCCAAGAAGATCGCTCCATCTAGACTTGGAAAAAACAAACATGAGATTGAAAATCCCTATTAATAGTTAATATTTTATTCTGTACAGTAATCAACTATTTTATTTGAGAATATACATTGAAACTAACACTGGGTTCTTTGAAATTTTAAATCCTTGGGACTCTTTAAGGATATAATTAAGGATTCCAAAAATAGCCTTTGTCATCGTCATCATGTGGCCGGCTCTATTTAGTAAAATATCTCATTTTCCTCTAATCCTCTAACCTGCCAACATTCTTAAGTTTTGAATTGGAATTTGTTTTAGAGCTAACATACTAATTAATAGTGGTTTGGCTAAACATAATTAAAGGGCAAGCTAACAGGCATTTAGCATCAACATTTAGTTACTCTTTCTATTTCCTATAGCAATTAATGTGGGAATAGATGAGAAAAAAAAATGTGAAAAAGTTAACCCCACGTTTACCCTGTTTCCAAAGATCTCGATACTGATTTGGGATTTCTGGAGAAAATAAATATCCAAATTCAAAAAAGTGGGTAGGATGTAGACTTACCTTCCCGACAGCGACCTCTATCCAACCAAAGTCCTCTTCGTGCTCATCCTTAGATGAGGTGTACTGGATACCATAGCGGAACTTGGACACCATGGTTGCCAAGTCTGTTCCCAGATTACCTGGACAACCATTCCAGTAATTACTAGAAGAATTGCAAGGGTGACTTAACACCACCTTGTGCCGATATTTCGTCATCGGATGCCCAGTGTTCCCATAAACCTCCGCGAGAGCACCTGGCCGGCTCGCGGAGGGTTTTCTCCCGCGGGAAGAAGTAGTTCACGCGGTTGGCAAGGGGATCTAACATGGTGTATAGAATGAGTGTGATTTCGTGAACTGGAGGGGGTGAACAGACTTTTCCACCTCCCCAGACTGGTGGTGTGGTCAAAAAGAAAGTTGTACAGCAATAAATGTAAAGGTATTGAGTGACTGTGTGAGATTGTGAAATAAAGCGATGCCTTGCAAAATCGAATCTGTACAAAATGCCTTTGGTGTGGACTTGATCATTCAGATACATGTTTCAGATTATATCTAAACATCACTATGAGATATTTGTTTGAATCACGGTGAAGTAAAAAATTGTGTTTTTGTGTGGTGGTAAGAGTAGGTGTAACAAAGATTTTTGGGGACATAGAGAAAAGCGCCAAGACCGCCTAATTTGGTTTGCTGATTACAGGAAGCAGTGACAGGAAGCTCAAAGTTTGAGTTCTGGGTTGGTGTAGTGATGGTGTTTTTGCCTAAATGGTTTCCATCTTGTTTCACACATTTGTGAGAAAATGTCTTCTAAATTCGACCTTCCTTATCTCTGGCCACATTAGTCTAGTTGATTAGGAAGAGCACAGATGACATGTGACACAACGTTTCAGCAAAAAATCCCTGAATTTTTCCCTGATCCAAAAATTTTCAACTAAAACCCTTTAATGGATTAGGATGTTCGAAGAGTTAAAATACTATTTGCCTTAAATAATTTGTTTTGAAATCCACTCAAAATTAAACAAAAATAGATTTAATTAAAGATTATATATGAATAAGATACAATAAAGACCACTCTCTTCCCTCTTAAGAAAAGAAAAACAAAAAAACTTTATCTGACCACTCACACAATCCCTTGACATTTCCACATTTTATTTTATTGAGGACACACTGTAAGACTGTGCACACGCGCACACATGCGCACACAAACACACGCACGCACACACGCACGCACACACACACACACACACACACGCGCGCACACACACACACACACACACACACACACACAGAGGCAGCATGGGAGGCGACAAGCACGCTTGTGAAGGAAATCCTCAAGGGCCTACGTCACGAAGAGCAGGAGAGGAGGAAAATGAATCAGAAGGAAGGAGCTCAGGACATCCCTAATCCCGCCGCTGATACCTAGGTGAAAACGGGGAAGTAGGAGAAGCCAAATTACTGAAGGAAGAGCAGAACAACAGCTAATGCCTCCCCCCGCGAAGTAATGCCTAGCGGCGGTTCCGTGGGGGAGTAATAGAGGCGAGGAGAAGAGGGTCAGGTTTTTTAGTCGGTAGGGGTTGGTCACACTAACATCTCGTGGCCAAACCGAGCCAGACACACTGTGCGTAAATGCATTTTCCCCCTCTAAAAAAAAAAAAAAGTCCTCAACAAACCCTTCACTAGAGCTATAAGGCATTTAGAAAATATTTGATTGTTTTGTTTCCCATGTTTGGCCTACATCTGGCCACGGCTCATGGGAATCATGACCAAAGATTCAGGAGAACAGTCGAGTAACGCATGTTTAAAAGCATGTGACTAATGGGAGTGTTTTTCTGAGTACATTTAAAACCTCATAATAGCCAGACGAGGAAGGACTCGTCACTCTCATTTGTGACTAGTATGTCAATGTTCATACGTCATTTCTCAAGTGTCATGTGTTTTTAAGAACTTTTCAGAACTTTACATCAGCCACTCGTTTGATTACTGTGGTTCAAAATAAATATATTGTACACCTGCATTAATGTTTGGTATTAATTAATAATTTATACATTTGTATTGACGGTCACCCTCACATTATTGTTTATGTATGCAGTACAATAATTTAGTCAAATAAATAATAATTTAGAGACATACTGTTTCATTAACTTAATTACACTACCCTTCAGATCCAACCTTATCCACTGTGATATATGGCTAAGACTCCAATTTAAAATAAACAAGATTAACTTTGTGCCAACCTCCCTCCTTTTTGTGTACTCTTAGGTTGGATACAGTCTGACCTCAAAAGCGATTGCAGTAGCTATGATTATTTTTGCGCGTAGCAAAGTCATGTGACAGAAGACATAAAGAATAAACAAAGGAAAAGGACAGTGGATGCGAATATATAATATATCTCTATAAGGAAAGCCACTTTTTGCTTTATGAGTTAGTTGTATTATATTTGGAAGAAGGTATAGGAAAGGTGGATATCTTTTACATGTTCCTATCTATGTGTCCTATCATTCTTTACAATTTTCCATTTTCTCACTTTTGTGTTTTTTGGTTTCCTCTTTTAGGAAGTTGTGATGCGCGTTTCACACTCCTCCCTGATGAGTTCCGATAAAATGAAACCTAGGTCGGGGGATTGGGCGGTGATGATCGATCGATTTTCTTTAAGAGGCAACCATTACCTCTATGTCCAATGGCAGCGATGTAAATTGTAAGCTGTGTTCTTCTTTTCATTGTAAAAGCCATATTGTGTTTGTCCCTTTTACATGTTTTTATCCACCTTTCCTGTACCTTCTTCCAAATATAATACAATTATCCCTAGATAAGGAATATTGGTAAAAGTGATGCATCTGCATAAGTGTTGTGATAGGATGGGGAAATCGGGATGATAGAAAAAAAAAACAGGCACACAATTTGAACCTCAACCTTCCTGTTCATGGCAACACAATCTTTGGGAGCCTGACACCCCAAATTGTATAACCAGCAGTGCAAATCTCTACCCAGATGACAGGACAGACTAAGCCTGAGTAGTGAATTGTCCAAGCACCATTCCATGGTTTATTTTATTTGGTACAAATTGTTGCGATATGTGAATAGTGTGATACCTTAGTTGAGGTCAATAGCACATTAAGCCCTTGAGTGAAGGGTAATGAGTTTGATTCCCTACATGAACAAATAAATTGACCACTAATGAAATTGGAGGCTTCCTTTCAGTGATAAATTAACCAATGGAGGATTGTGTGTCGTGTCTGCTCTGTAATTATGTTTATTTATAGGTCACGTTATGATACAATCACTAAGTTCAGAAAGTAAAAATTATCTACCTTAAAAAAAAAGTAATAGAGTTCTAAGGAATTGAGTATTTGAATTTGTCAACCCCTATGTGCCTGAGCATCAATACCTGTTTTGTTACTGGGAAACTTTCTTTTCATTAGTCCCCGGAGTGAGGAGAGCTCGGGCAGGATGTTGAGATGTGCCACGACAAACTGGAAGTCCTGGAGTGACACCTCCCCACTCTAAGCAACAATACAAGACACAACTTCAAGATGATGGCGAGAGAGAGCTCACTACAAATTTTATGTACTGTATTATACATTTCAAGAACATATTTTAACGATTATAAGACAGGAAGAAGGGACAGTGATAATTAGTGTTCGACAACGCCAAATATAATTTGTACAGCTCAAATAAATGATAGTTTATGTCATAGGAAAACTACTATCTCATTTTATCTTAACTAGAAATGGGTCAAATCCATTTTAAAAATTCGAATCTTCATTTTATATATAGATCTCAAATCTTGAATTTAAATTTTAGGAATTATGGTAAACATAAAAGATTAATTTCACTGCATTTATTTTTAACTTGTTATAAAGGTTTAAATAAAGAGAAATAGCCAGCACACTTACGTGAGTGGTACTGGAGTAGAAAGAACTCAAAACACATTTTTAAGGACAATATTTCATTGTCACAGATGGTGTGTGCCAGTGAACTCTTGTCCTTAAAAAAGTGTTTGTGTGTGTGTTTCTTTTAGTGTTTTATATGAACAATTCTTACCTCAGTTTTACTGAGGTAAGTGTGCTGTTTCACTCATAATTTAAACCATATATCTGTCTATTCCAAATAGCCTCAAGTTTCTATAGAAAATAATAATAATTAACTTTATGTATGAGTGTGTGAAAGGGTGTGGAGGCTTAAAAATTAAGATAGCAAACTGTATTATTCAAAAAGCTTAATGTCCACGAATGAGATGCAGAGTGTGGAGGTGGAGTGGGAGAGGGTTTATATAGGTTTGATTGGAGATTCAGAGGAGGTATGAGGGAGGACAAGTGGAAGAATACCATATGGTGAAACGACAAAGTGAAGGAAGCAGTGGAGGAGAGGAACAAATCATTCTGAAGGAGTTTTAAGATTACAGGGTGTCTACTGAATCTTGGAATAAACATTTCCTGAGAATACTAGGTTTACCAGACAATTTTCAGATTTTTCAGGCTTAAAAAAATCCTTTATTTTTACCATTTTAATAAAAAACTTTCTGTACTTGGCACTTTGATAAAAAAAATGTATTCGTCAAATAAGGTGATTAATGGAGTGAAATATTTTCTACTAAAAAGTCTTTGAAATACAAACTTTTTTTAAGATATGATGAAATAAATTTAGAAAATTAGAACAAAAATAGCATTGAGAACACACTAATAAAATATTCTATATTGATCTAGTTAAAAAAAAATTGTTAAGATGGATTTTCCGCATCTGTCAGGTATAAACATAGTACATAAACTCTATTTATTAGAAATAAATCACAATATTTAACAATTAATATATCATGGCGACATGAGAAGAGAGTTTGTTGTGGATACTAAGCTCTACTTGTTTACTTCCTAAGGCAACCAAACTACATTACAAATTGTATGAAATGTAGTAGTAAAGCTTTATAGGGGCGTTAATATTCCTTTATTTGTTGGTTTTCGATTAATCACAAATATTTTAATCAAAATTTCAAAATTTCTGTTTTGAGGTAAACATGTTTGTATACAGGGACTACTAATTTTTAAATTTCAAACCTCTGTGCACGATAGATATCGTACAACGATCATGACAGACAGACACACAAACTCTTCATTTAATTAATATAGATTTGCTCTTAGAAACGATTGTTTTATATTTTAAATAGTTCAAGTGGTGTTTTGACAAAATATTGGATTACTAACTTTGTTTAATATGTGTTCATTGCTTCATCCTGCTTGATTCACATGATACAAATTTATAATGGTTTTGTTATTTAATTTTGACAAAACTGCATATAATTTTAAAATAATTTTTAATCTTTGAATATGGCATTATTTTTCTAAAGTGAATCTTTTTCAATATTTTATAATAAATTTATAGGAATTTCTTATGCTTTTGGTAAAGATCAACACTTAATATCAACCTCTATCAATAACATATGTAAATAAAACATCATCGACTCATGTGCAAAAGGATAAACAAATAAAAGTCTAAATCTTAGTTTAAAGAAACTAATTTAATGATTTTATTAGTTTTTTTTAAATTTGGACATTGAAACAATTCTCATGAGTCACTCCAAAATTCCCTGATTTTCCACGCAAAGGGAAATTTCCTGAGAATTCCAGGTTGTCCAGGTTTTCCAGGCTACTAGACACCCTAGATTAGGAATGAAGAGACAGTAAGTAAAAGTATCTGGAGAAGACAAGAAGAGCAAAGGGGTACCGAAAGCCAGGAAGGCTTGGATGCATGAAGAGATGGAGATTCTGAAAAGGGACGTGGAAGTAAGATAAGATATATAGCCAGATATGAAACAAGAAGCGGGAGAAAAAACAAGAAGTTAGAATGATGGATGTAGAAGGAAGTATGATGAAGACAGTAGAAGAAAATAAATTACGAAGGAGATATTTCAAGAAGATTTTAAATCTGGTAAAGGAGGGGGATGGTAATAAAAGAGAGGAGCATTATGAATTAGCAGACGAGGTGGGTGTGGGCACAATAAGTAAAGAAGGGAAAGATGAATTAAAGAAGATGAAACTGGGAAAAAAGCCAGGAGTGGTCCAACTAACAGTGGAAATGATAAGAGCTACAGGAGAAGCAGGAATAAACTGGCTATATCCAAGATGCTGAGAGTGATATGGAAGGAGAACAGGGTGCTAGGAGACTGGAAGAAGGGAATTATAGTACCGGTTTAAAAAAAAAAAAACAGGAAAAGGTGTGCAAACTATAGGAAATAACACGGATGTACTAACTTACAAAAATATATATAAAGATTAGGGTGTGTCAGATTGACATTTTTGATTCAATTCGATTTTGGGATCTACTAATTTGGGCAAGATTGGAAATGAGAAATTTTAAATCCTTAATTTCCGGAATTTAAATTATCATTTTTCTTCTGTGATGTTTTAATATCAATTGTAATGTAAGGGAAAGACATAAAAGTTTTGAAATTAAATTTATCAAATTGCACTAAACTAATGAAAGATTGTGTTTAGGTCTGAAAACATGCCATTATTAGTGTTTTAAAATAGATGTGTTTCTATAGGTTTGACACCCCTTAAACCCCAATCCTTTTTCTTCAATGCCTCTTTGTCTGGGCCAATAACATATACCAGATAATCATTACTGGTTGATCTTGGTGAGTTACTCCCACCCCCTTCTATTTTAAGGCAGAAACAGGGTAGTCAAAACTATCCTTCTCCCACTCTTCCAAGCTGTCTCACTTGCTCAGCCTAAAATAAACTGCTGATAGTGTGAGTGAGCTTACAAAGTCTGGGGAATGTGACAGAGGAAAGTGAAAGAAACAGAAAAGAAATCAATGAGAGAGGGAGGCAAGCAGAAGCTAATTTTCAGAAGTGTGAGAAATCTAATTTGGAGCAGGGATGTGCCAAGGAAATGTAAATGAATGATATACAAGTGGCATGGCACTATTTACCAATATTGACATGGCTTCTTTGGTGCTGACTAACAGCTCACAGCTGACAGCTGACGGCTTTGAAAAGCTACCAAACCAAATTATGTATCCCTACGCCGAACCATATGATCTGCAAGAAAAATGTGTTTAGCAGCTGTCACTTCTGACAGTCAAAATGTAGGTATATACCTAAATGTTGAATGTCAGAAGTCAGCTGTGAACTGTCAGTCAGCACCAAAGAAGTCATGGGGCTACTGTACATAGTATTAATGTGGGTAGTGAAGGAACAGGATAAAAGCAAAATTCAAGCCTGTGAAATAAAATTTCTGAGAAATACTTTAGGAGTGACAAGAATAGATAGAAGGAGAAATAAGAGGAATAGTAACGAAGGAGCCAGTGCAGGACAGGGAAATCATGATTAAGGTGGTAAGGCCATGAGAGGAGAATGGAGGCGACGAAGATACCAAGGAGAATGTTGGGTATTGAAGTGGAGGGCAGGAGGCCAAGAATAAGCCCAAGGGAGTGCAGAGAAATGCAGAGGAGAGGACTGTGTTATGGTGGAGGTGAGGTGGTGGGGAGAAAAGATACCTTGGAGAGGTGTATGTATGTTAAAGACTTGGGCACTTACTGGAAGTTGTTCATGATAAAGATGATGATGATGACTAATCAAGCTTTACAAACTTCAAGTTAACTCCAGTAAATATTATAAAGTTTGTAAAAAAATATTGGAAATAGTTTGTTGTTAAGAATAAAATGGAATAGGAGTTTAAACACAATAATAATCAATTGACTAGGATCAACAAATTAACATAGTGATTTAATATTTATAAAATTGTCTAGACATTTTATGAATTTTTTTCAAGTGAACTTTCCAAGTGAATGCTAAAACTTTAAATTTTATTGAAAATAATAGTTTAATATAACTTTTTAAATGGTTGTAATTAGTTGATAAGCAAGATTATGCCCTCAAGATGATATAAGCCAAAATAAATACAAAAAACACAGTAAAAGAAATTTAAATGCTATATAAACCATACACCAAAATATTTAACACTAAAAGCAACAAAAAGGTTAATTTCTAACAATGTTCATGTTTATTTGGTAAGTAGTAATAATAAATTATAGTATGGTTATATCTTCTTTTTTATTCCTTTCTCCTTATTTTATATACTTTTATTCTATGACGACAACATTTTTCACCTTCTTCAAGTCTTATTTGTATTAAAGATGATTGATTTTACTTCATACTATTGGAAAGTTTGTGAAATTTTACCATTTATTCCATATAAAACCGTGAAATTTCACAAACTTTCCAATAGTATGAAGTAAAATCAATCATCTTTAATACAAATAAGACTTGAAGATGGTGAAAAATCACCGAAACATGTTGTCGTCATAGAAGAAAAGTATATAAAATAAGGAGAAGGGAATAAAAAAGAAGATATAATCTTACTATCAAAAGGGTTAATTTTTGACACCGAGGAAGGCCAATGGCTTAATGTTTATACAATAATAGAAATTGAAAAAAAATATGGAAGGATAAACTAATTAAGTGAAAGTTGAGTGAAGAAACCCAACCTAGGGAAAGAGGAAAAGATGTGGAAAGAATCCAATGCACAAATTAATGTGACATCTTCCTTTCTTCTGGCTTCTCTAGTGGAAATTCACACACACATTTAAACACAAACATAGTTTTTATATTTTGGCATTATTGTCTTTATCAAAATATAGAAATAACTAGAGAAGAAAAACATTTGGCTACTCCATTTTGAATTTGAAAAAAAAAAAAAAACTGTTTTAAAACACTGTGGTAAACTTAAGTGGAATAAAATCTTTAGAAATGCAATTCATATATTTAAATGAAAAATAAAAGTAAAGGAAATATATTTATATATAAAGTATATATATAAAACATGACTAGCTAAAGTTATAAAAGTAAAAGATAGTAAAAATAAATTCAAAAGATAAAATAGGATTAAAGAAAAAGAAAATCTACAGTATTATGTATCTCAAGGAGATAGCAACTACCTTCTATTAAGGCTCATTGTTAATCTAGACTTGTTAATCCATTGGTGAGCCAGTTCCCATGGTGTTAGTTGAGAACTGTTGTACTGTTTTGAAAATGTGCTCAATATTTTGGTGGGGTAGTATGTTTGAAAGGCCTGGCATAGATGGGTACAGGTTTGTTCAGGTCCTTGTGAATTTTGTCGAAACAGTGATTGTTAATTCACTGTCTGACAGAATGTGTAGTAAGGCCTTTATATTCTGCATCACAAGATTATGTACTGTATTTATTTTTATTTATTATTTAGCACCGCGTCTTACTACCCGTTCGGGTTATACGCTTAAGTACTAATTACGCTAATGGATTAGGAATTGGGAGGGTTGAATTTAGAGGAAGTGAACCCGCATTTGCGTGGAGGGAGAGTGGAAAACCATTTAGGGAAAACCACCCCCAGTTCACCCGACCGAGATTCGAACCTCAATCTCCCCGTCCTCAGCGGTCGAGCTCAACACGACTAGCGCGTTAGCCAACTACGCCACCGAGGCGGGTATTATGTACTTTAGTTGATAGACTAGGTTACTTGTCTTACATATGTATGTAATATCCAGGGATTTAATAATCCATTTTAGTGATCTTGCTATTAAAGGGTGTAGCTGGTAAGTGAAATACACACATACTGTAGTGAGCGAGGATTCCACAAGGGAGAGCGCTCCTTTGGTAGTTGAGGTATCTACTCAGATTCTCTCGGGGTCAGGAAGTTTGGTGAAGATTAGTATATTGATTGTGAAGAGTGGTAGGCCGTTTGAATGAAGCTCTTGGAGATGAACTGAGGTTTTGGGTCTGGGTAAAACTGTTTAGAAACTTGTAGCCACTTTTGAGGATGGTGTTTATTTGGTGTGAACCAGGATGGTATTGTGTTGTGAAAGAGATGTCTTCAGATTTCACTGGACATTCATTTTTGTCTTTGGAGAGCGCTCTGGAGATTTGGTTGTCTATTAGAGACCTGGGGTAACCTCTGTCTTGGAAGGCTGAGCTGAGGAGAGTTGTTCCTAATATTCAGCCAAATCGCTAGGTTCTGAACATATTTGTTTGATTTGTGTGGCAAGCCTGTGCTGTAGAGATCTTTGGATATTTGAAGTGTGGTTGCTGTGATAGTGGAGGTTTTGTTGGTGATTAATGGGTTTGATGGAAAAAGTGGTGCGGATTTTGTCGTTTCCAAGGAAAAGATTGACATCAAGGAAGATGCAACTCTCCTGTGATAGGTATGTTGTGGATGAAGTTTAGGGGGCTACAGCTATTTAGATTAGCTAGAAAGATGTCCAAGTTAGAGTAGACTTATTACTAATAGACTGCACATGCCTAGATAGTGCCAATAGTGAACACAGCCCTCAATACATCTAAAACTTGTGTGTATATTTGACATGCAGTCTAAGAATACTAAGTATATTATGGTAACATAATGTAAACAATTTACATGGTGGGTAAGTAGTTGAAATCTTGGTATAATTTCTTGACAAAGGTTATTTTTCTTTATTTTTAGTGAACAATAAAGAAAAATAATAAAAATAAAGATGTAGCATTTTAAATGAACATTGCATAGTAATTATATTTAAAAAAAAGTGTTGAAAGTGAATGACCCAACATCGATTTTTAGATATTCAAACAAATTTTTATTACAAATCTTTAAGAAATATATTTTATTCTACCTTTTTGACTCTCAAATTTGACGTTTTCTCGAATCTTGTAATTTTAGTACAACTAATCGGGGAGGAATGTAGAACGAGCATTATGGATAAAAAAAAAAAAAGCAAAGAAAATAGAAAAAATCATCACAAATGGGTAACTTACACCCTGAGACACTTTGATTACAGTGAACCCTGAAACACCATTATCAAGTGCGATCTAAAAAATATTATGTACTATATACCCTCAGCCATCCCTCCACTCAGCCACAAAAGGATTCTTGCTTCACCTGTATGTCCTTGATGAGCTCCGAGTCACCGGCCAGGTTCGCACCAGCCTCTAGAGCGATTTTTTGAAGTTCAGGAGTTTTACATAAGGCGAGGATCGCTCTCTCCTCACCCTGATCGAAAGCGTAGGGGACTGCCACGATACGATTCAGGTTGTCTAGGAACTTATTCTGGACACATCCAAGAACAAATGTTTTTAAACAATCTTAAAATAATAGAGGCTGATGAACCAATATAAAATAAGTTTATTTTTTATTTAGCACTTCGTATTACTACTCGTTCGGGTTATACGGTTAGGTACTAATTATGCTAATGGATTAGGAATTAGGAAGGTTGAATTTAGAGGAAGTGACCCCACATTTACGTGGAGAGAGAGTGGAAAACCATTTAGGAAAAACCACCCCCAGTTCACCTGACTGAGATTCGAACCTTGATCTCCTCGTCCTCAGCAGTCATTCTAAACATGACGAGCACGTTAGCTAACTACGCCACCGAGGCGGGTCTAAAATAAGTTAAAATGGCAAAGAGATTCTTGTTAATAATGACTTGGTGAAAGTATTATGTACACCTTAGTGCAAATGTACAGATCATCAATGTTCTTAAAAATCTCTTTCTGGTAGGATTCCAGCACCAAGTGAACAGCTGCATTATAGAATTGATAGGATTGTTAAAAAAAAACTTTATTTATATGTAGTGGCCCGACCTTTCACTATTGTCTTTTGGACAATTAACTTTTTGTCCACTTAGAAATTTCCAATTTTAAGACATATTTGGTTGTTTGGAGTTGTCCTCCTACCTGCCTGCTAAATTTAGATTTTCTACCAAAATTAATGGTTAATTTTTCTGTTTATACCTTCCCCTATTTTTCGGTGTCCCACCTAAAAATTTAAGGCTTTCGGACTTTTATGATTATATGGAGTGATCTCTTTACTTTCCTGTAAAATTTTAATTTTTTAACCTCTTCTAAAAAGTTATTTTAAATTATAGCTCTTACCCCTACCCAAAAACCCAGAGCTCTATTTTGAAATTGCCTACTTTAAAATTTTTCTGGTTATGAGGGGCAATCCCTCTACCTTCCCGCCAAATTTCAGTTTCTCAACTCATCTGGGAGTGGGTTTTCTTTTCTGGACAGATCTACTTTCAGATTTATACATATAGAGACTAACAGTTTGACCTGTTCTACGCATGGTTATGTATCACCAAAACAATATTAAATTAGAACGTTCAGCATTTGTCTGCCTACTTTTTGATAGCTCCTCATTTACAGTCCTGAACTAACTATGGCAATCACAAACCAATCATGGTAATCAATAAATTAAAATAGATTAAATAATTGAGATAAAATATTACCTTGTTCACAAAATGGGCGCACAAACAAACATAGCCCAGTATCAACGCAATATTTACCTAAGCATAATCATAAAATAAGATAAAGGATCCGTTAGACATTGTTACAGAAATATTTAGGATAAAAGAGCATCACGGTTCACCTAAGAGCACTTAAGAGCTCTTTTACAGAAGCATATTGAATAAGCATAATGGTTTTACAAAGAGCATCATGGTTCACCAAGCTATTTAACCAGAATTTGTTTGTTTTAAATGTTATGTCACTGCTAGTTAGACGCTAATTTATACCCTGATTTTTAGTTTTGTTATTGCAATGCTGATGGATCCCATTCAAGATAATCTTTAGCTTTTGTATTCATTCACGTTGGTGTTTTTCTTGTCTGCCTAACCAAATTCAAATTTTCTACCATTTCGAGAAGTTTTGTCTTTTTGATTAGCCATTTCTTGCTCTTTTTTTTTAATTCCAAACTTTCCAGCTACTAAAGTTATTGTGGGGTGGTCCTTTTGCCTACTTGAAAAATTTGAATTTTCTTCCATGATGAAAAGGAGATTTTAAGCCCCCCCGGCTTCACCACCCTTTTTTAGGTCCCTTTCTATATAATAAGTATTTAACACTTATTTTATTATTGGCATCATCCCTCTATATTCCTAGCAAATTCAAATTTTCTGCCTTACTTAAAATATATTTTTCTTTTTACTTAACACCACCCTTCTCTATTTTCTACATTTAAAATCTTCAGTCTTTTATGGTTATTTGGAGTGGTCTTTATACCTTCTTGCCAAATTTGTTTTCTAACACACTGGGAAATAGTTGTTTACTATTAGTTTTTGAAATTTTGAGTCCCCCACCTCCTTTTCTTCAATTCACTCTTAGAAATTTAAAATTTTAAGATTTGCTTAACTGGACTTAAAATTTAGTTATCTGGAGTTGTCTCTCTAGCAGTCTGCCCAGTTTTAATTTTATACATAATCTAAAAAGTTTCTTTTCTTACTGATGGCCCTCCCCCCATTTTCCAGAGCCTCTTTTTGAAATTTCCCGATCTTAAGATTTTTCTGGTTATATTGGGAAAAGGTCTCACAAAATTCTAGAGAGAAACCTTCATTTTAAATTTCAAGTCTCTATCCCTCTGGTTTAAAAGATACATTGGTGAATTTTGAAAACCCTCAACAACCTGTTTCCCCCTTAGAGCTCAAATTTCAAATTTTACAACTTATTTGGTTATATGGTTTACCTACCTGACAAATTTAGATTTTCAATGACACAAAGTAGTTATTTTTTCAGTTTCCCCCGCCATCATTCCTAGAGTCTCATCTAAAAATTTAAGGCTTTTAGACTTTTATGATTATTTAGAGTGGTCCCTTTATCTTCCTGCCAAATTTTAATTAATTTTCTGCTTCAACTAAAAAGTTTTTTTCCTTCTAATTATAGCCCCCCCCCCCTCCACCCCAATTTCTGGAGCCTCATTTTGAAATTTCCTGTTTTTAAATTTTTCTGGTTATATGGGGCAATCTTTCCAACTTCCTGCCAAACTTCAGTTTTCAGCTCATCTGGAGGTGGGTTTTCTTTTCTGGATAGATCTTCTTTCAGCTATATATATATATATAAATATATATATAAAAAATCTAACTCAGAGGTGCCCAACAAACAGTCTGCGGGCCAAATGTGGCTCAAGAATGGATTTTCATCGACCTGTATACAATAAAGACAATGTGAACTTTATTTTCATGGTTTGTGTGTTGGATTGAAAATACTACTCATGGATCACATCTTAATATACTCCATAAGGATAAAACAAACTACCATGACCAATTCTTTATAACCAGCTGGTCTAATCCAAAATCCTTGATGTAAACCCAAATTATCTTTTTGTTTTGCTGTAAATGCAATGGTTACATTTCATACACCACTAAGAAAGCTAATTCCCATCATTGGATAAGGGTTAAACCCAGGAGCTTTGTCTGCTAGTAGAATTTCATTCTTTCACATTCGAAAGCACCTTAAATGACAAGCCTCCCCCTGTCACCCCACCAGTACAAATATTGAATACCAGTGTAGTGGTGTACCCATAGTTTGAATTTGTGTATTTAGTTGTGGCTTCTATAGCCTTGAAGAAAATATCAGCGTGGTGTGTATTATTTTTCAAATAGCTGTTTATAACTTATCATATCTCTTCCAAAACATAGAAAGTAGATAGCGAGTATTGCATTTTTAATGAAAAAAGGAAAGTGGATTATTTTTGTATTGTTAATAAATCAGGAAATCTTGTACATTTTTGTGTCTTAGCGGGGAAAAACACTCGGGTAGATTAAAATTGTGTAGGAAATATTTGTATGCATTCGGTAGTACCTAAAATTGCAAAAAACACTTTCTTAAGTATGAAGATAATAAAATCCAAGTAGCGCTCTCATATTAAGGACAAACATCTGCATGCATTACTAAGACTATGCATATCCAAACTTACTCAGGAGAGCAACACACTGTCACTTCTAATGAAAGCTCAGAAATACCACTAAATTGGCGAGTTTGTGTACATAGGGCCAGTTTCATAGTCAGATTTAGTACGCCTAAAGTGCGAGTCGATACTAAATACAGGACGACACCTACCTAGACCAAAATGGAATGGGCCAGTTTCGCATATGAAACTGGCCCATTCCATTCGATTTCAGGTAGGTGACGTCTTGTATTTAGTATAGTGCCGCACTTGAGGCGTACTAAATCTGACTATGAAATTGGCCCATAGTGTATATAATTTGATTAAATAAACATATGTATCATTCTTGATAAAATTGTTTATTAAATTATAAAAGACATATTGAAATGCTTCAGGATAGTTTGTAATTGAATGTACAGTAATTATTATGTATGCCGTTGAGTGGACAAGACTAAATACACGCACATAAGTATCTAATGTTGAAGCACGAGCTTTAACTTTAATATATTATATATTTTACAGTTCTCATTTTTTCAGTGTCAAAAATAGTTAGGAGGGGGTGGAGGTACCCGGCCTGCTAGAGGAGAGGAGATGTGTCATCCGACCCGTTTATAATTAAAGTTGGGCACCTCTGATCAAACTCAATAAAATATGTAAACTAACTTTCCTGAGTTTTTATTTCCTGTGTTTGGGTAGAATGGGTGGGCAACTATACAAGATAAACTTTCATAGCAAAAGCTTTCTTTGTTGAACTCATGCCCTAAGTTAATCCAATCTGCCTGCAGTGTGTCCAATTCTCAAGTCTCTGAGACAACACGGCCAACCCAGTGGGTTTCTGAATAAATGTATATATATATATATATTTATATTACAAACTGTTTGAAATTAGGCAAACCGACTTCGGGTCTACCCCTTTTATTTCGGATAGCAAAGGTTCTACTGTAATTAAGTTTTAAAATAATATTTTATTCAGTCCAAGAGGGACTCATTACTTTGGAAATTTTTGAAAAGCTAGCTCAAGATTGTTCTTACAAATGGACATTTGGAGGACCTTTTAGCAAATATTAACATATTTTTTGTGGCCAACATTGATAAAATTTTATTGTATTTCTAGTGTTATTTGATGGGTATTGATGATATCAAAAGTGATAGCTACATATCACATAGCTTGACATATGAATACATGAAAGTTGACTAGTAACTTTTAGAGTGGCCAGAAATGTCTATTCATAATATAAAATAGGGTAAAATATTTGGGAGAAGATACAGGAAAGGTGGATGGAAACATAAAAAACGAACAAACATATGTTATCGGTTTCTATTCACCTTTTGTACCTTCTTCAGATATAAGACGATTAACTCATAAAGCAAAAAAGAGGTATTCTTTATATATTATAAAAAAATTAGGGTAAAGGTATTTGAGAGTAAATGAGCCTGCAATTACAAGTAGAGCGAGTTGAAAAATATTTATGAAAAACTACCATAAGTACACCCAGCAGAAACTTGAGCCCCAACCTCCATCACCAGCAAACCAAACTAGATGAGAATGACATCATAGCCTCAGTATCCAATGATGTGGGTGGATTTAATATTGAATTACTGTTAGTTATCTAGATAAGTGACGTGAATTGTGAGCTAAGGTTTAGTTTATATCTGGAATGGAACCAGGCGACCCTTCGCTTGGACTTGATTTCCCTCGGCACTCAGCCACCGCCACAAAACTTATTGAAGCAACACAAATATCGTATCACCTTCTTTTCAGCCTTCATGTCAAGCTCGATGACAACATTGAGCGGGGCGTCAGGCATATTGTAGACCGTGGGATGGTGAGTCTCCCGGTGGCAGTTGACCGCTTCTTGGAAACTGTACACCCGCCAGCGGTGATACCTTGCGATCCACACATCATCGTGACATTCATTTTTCCAGAAGTCAACAACTCGCCTTAATGCTGTTGGTGCTTTCAATCTACATAAAGATTAAAAAAAAATACAATTTTTTACTGTCTGAACCTGAGCACTACTTGACCAGTCAAACTCAGTTTGTGTTGTGTGTATTATTAGGTCTGTAACATATCTGACGTTCACCACAACTTGGAAACCATAAACACTCTCAGGGGGTGACTAGCAATTTGAGTACTATCTTGAGGTTTATATTAGTTAAAAGTTGTGTCAGTAGGCGTTTAGCTAGACATGAGTTTGAAATGAATTTATATGAAAACCAGTATTAGACAAAATTGAGTAATATAGAGTCAATTTGTAGTACAGATTCATTTTTAATTTTTTTAAATATATTGTTTTTTGAAAAACTATAGTAATACAGATTCAAATTTTTTTTTAAATTAAATTTAATTTAAATGTACACACCACCATTTTTTTAAAAATCTGATGAAAGGAAATATTGAGGTAATAAATAGGCCTAAGTTATGAGATAATTAATATCTTGATATTGAATTAAATTGCTTTAAATTTTTGAGATTCGTAAAACCTTCATTACTCACACTTCCCTAAAGATATAACCAACCTATGTTGGATTCTAAGACTTGTACCTATTTCCCCTTCCACAATTTTCTTTCTTTATATTTTTAATTTATTTTTTAATCTATTTGTACATTTTTTCTAACCTTGATTATTTTGAAATGTGATTTTCTCCAATGAACTTCATTACTATAAACTAAATATAAGCCAGAAAAAGCTTGAACCTCTACCTTAGAGATGTTTACTAAATAGTTTTCTTCTTATTTAGTTTATTAATTCATTATTAATGAGAGTGTAAAATTTCAAGTTTGGAAAACCTTTGAATAAAGTTTGAACAACTAATAACTAAGACCTGCAAAAGGTGAGGTTATTTTTAGTGGAAGAGTGGTGTTATTTTTCTCAAAAAGCGATGAAGCGATGAAAAAGCTGAAAGCGATGTTATTATTTACATAAATATGAGTCGAATTAGTAATTTGTTAAAAAAAAAACCTAGGATAAAACAGTCTATTTTTTGTTCATATTGTGTATTTAATTATTTATTAACATAATCAGAGAAAAATCAAATATAAATAGGAAAAAAACCTTTCACGCTTAGTAATGTCAAACTCGATATCTCAATATTATTATCTTCGAGTCTTACAAAGAGCAATATCGAATGATCGATTATCAACTTAGGTTTAGACCAAGCAATAATAACACCGAAACTTGTTGTCATAGAAGACTAAACTACTATCAAATAAGGAGAAGAAAATAAAAATTAAGGTCCATATATATTAATGTCCTTGCTTGGACTTAGCGTGAATTATTTTAAAGGCTGTAAACAAAGAATCGATCTATATAAATTTAGGTATTGTAATGTGTAAAAATAGAATTAATTATTTACAGAGAAATTGTGTTTATTTAGAAAAAAGCTTAAATTCGTGTTATTCACGTGAAGACATTACAATTTGTGTAAAAATTTGTTTTATTGCAAATGTGAATTTTCCATGTTCCTTGTGTATCACCCGAACGAGTAGTAAGATGCGGTGATGATGATAATAAATAAAATAATAATAATAATAATAGTGCATGCTCCTACTAATAACAATTAACTTAAAGAGACGTTCCATAAGAAATTCCCCCCAATGTAGGTGGCATGACTATTTTCAAATATTTTAATTCTTTTAAGTAGGTGACCTGGTGGTCTAGGGGTAAGGTGGCAGACTTCTGTGCTGAGGGTCCGGGGTTCAATCCTCGGTCCCGGCATAGATTTATCTGATTGCCAAACCCTTCCTTCACCTCTGACAAGATGTGTATTAATCACAACTTGTGAATGTGAGGAATGCCAGGCCTACACCGTGGTTCGGATTCCACGTTAAACTGTAGGTCCTCCATTTCATCTCACAATCACCCTACCATTAGTGTAAGTGCGTATAACCCGAACGGGTAGTAAGACGCGGTAATAATAATAATAATAATAATAATAACAATAATAATAATTCTTTTAACACATATTCACTATTGATTACATATGCCAGTAATTTAAAATCATTTAAAAAAAAGTATCTTGACTTTATTTTTTAGTACGGCCATTTTCCAATATGACAGACGCTAAATTTGATACATTTTGATATTCAAAGAAACTTAAATAGCTTGGGAACTAAGAGAGCCAAGAATTGGGATGGAAACCATTTTACTGCTCTTATAGTGGCCCAATCAATATATGTTTAGTACATCTGAAACTTTGGATGCAGAATAAATAATGGTGAAAATTTTAATATTTAGATTCATCCATTTCATACATTTTAAAAGGCTTAAGAATTCAATTTTCAAACAAAACCAGTTCTTAACTTCAGGCTAAATTTCGCCACTAAGGCAAAGTTATATAAAATTTTTAATGACATGTAATTAGTCCAGTTTAAGAGAAATTATGATCAAGATATCTAGGAACATTTGAGCGAAAAATAAAAAAAATATCCAAAATTGGTCTTGAAACCAAATAAGTTTTTTCCAGGTGAGTTCATATGGAATGACCCCTCACTTATACCTATACACCCTTATAAAAATCGTGAAATAAATGTTGAATATTTTTTAGGATATACTACTTCACTAAACAATAGAGATGGGTGATAAATCACTGACTGTGATTGTTTTCATCGATACTTTTTGGTCACCATCACTCCCAGTCACTAGAACTCAAAAATAACAGTGATGAGTGTATAGAAATATGCTCACATGGTGGCGATGGCTGAATAGCCTACTCAAGATTATGAAAGTCGCAATGTGACTGACAAGATATCAGTTGTCGATATTGTGACTCACAGGTGCAGCCAGTAGCGGTCTCATGACCTTTGCTCTCAGGTTTCAATAAACATATTTGATAAAGAGCCTACTGATCACTTTGTATGACAGCAGCCTTAAATCTATCTTCCTAAACTTAAGAATCAAAAAGCTAAAGCTATTATTTATGCTTTTAGTGAGATTACTCATTTAGATATCATATTCAGAAAATTGAAAAATGACACCTGAACACGGGAATCGAATATGGGACCTTTGGCTTAGTACGCCAATGCTCTAAACACTGAGCTGACCAGGAATCATCCGGAGCCCAGGGTCATTTTTCACTCATATTTTAAGGCAGAGTCTATGATGGACGTGCGAAAATTGTCGGCTACAAATGTGTGATTTTATTAAGATCACGAGCTATCAAATAAACGCAGCCACCTTCGACTCAGTAGTTGGCGTCCATCACAGACTCTGCCTTAAAATATGAGTGAAGAATGACCCTGGGTACAGGAAGATTCCTGGTTAGCTCAGTGGTTAGAGCATTGGCATATAAACCAAAGGTCCCGGGTTCGATTCTCGTGTGCAGGTGTCATTTTTCAATTTTCAGAATATGATATCTAATGGTGAATTCCTCTCTAAAATTAATAACAGCTTCGGTTATTTGATTCTTAATATTATCCGTACAATTATTAATTATAATAATAATTGTACGAGTGGCAGTAACAAGCCATCTACCGAGTCGAAGATGGCCGAGTTATCTGATGGCTCTTGAATAAAGCTGACGATTTCCGCACATCTATCATAAACTCTGCCTTAAAATATGAGTGAAGAATGACCACTGGCACGGGAAGACTCCTGAATAGCTCAGTGGTAGAGCATTGGCGTACTAAGCCAAAGGTCCCGGGTTCGATTCCGTGTCCAGGTGTCATTTTTCAATTTTCAGAGTATGGTATCTAGATGGTGAATTCCTCTTTAAAATTAATAACAGCTTCGGCTATTTGATTCTTAATATTATCCGTACAATTATTAATTATAATAATAATTGTACGAGTGGCAGTAACAAGCCATTTACCGAGTCGAAGATAGCTGCGTTATCTGATGGCTCTTGAATAAAGCTGATGATTTCCGCATGTCCATCATAGACTCTGCCTTAAAATATGAGTGAAGAATGAGCCAGGCACGGGACGACTCCTGAATAGCTCAGTGGTAGAGCATTGGCGTGTTAAGCCAAAGGTCCCGGGTTCGATTTCCGTGTCCAGGTGTCATTTTTCAATCTTTCAGAAACTTTATACAGTTGTAGTTTGTTTTTAAAGTTTATTTTGATGCAAAGCCATCTTTTAGCTCCAACTATTAATATCAGAGGGAGTGAAATAAATCCAAGCAATTTATTACAGGGTGTAAGGGGAAGGATAATATTTTACCAACTGGGGCAATAGCCCTCTTGTACTCCACACAGTTCCACCGCCAATAATATTATTTATCTAAATCAGATATATTGACTTAATGCATTAATATATTTATCAGTATTAGTAACAGATGATAATAACTTTATGCATGAATATATTTATCAGTATTAAGGTTATTTGGCTAGATCGTGGTTTAAATTAGGAGGGATAGCCAGACATTTACCTTGGTGATACTGGAGTGTGTGTGTTTTTTAGTGTTCTATCTAAACAATTTCTACTCCAGTATCACCAAGGTAAGCGTGATGGCCATCCCTCCTAATGCAAACCATTTATCAGTGTTGGTAACTTAGATAACTATCAGATACTAGAGTTGTTAATAATTAAACAGTGACTCTACATTCTGCATTCTTTCACCTTTCAAGGGTAACGGATAGTTACAAAAAATATTTTAAGCTTGGATTATTTTTGCTAAATTAATCAATTTTTTTAAACATATTCAAACAAGGCTGATTAATTTTAAAATTCGGAAATTCCCAATCTTTTCCAGAACCAAGAATATACTTTCACAGAATTTTATATAACAACCTATAAATAAATATTTCACAATTTCCCTTTTTTGCAACTAAGTTTTTCGGTACAAAGATGAACAAAAATCAAATAAATGATAACTAATAGTTTACTTTTGGTCATGCTCTCTACTTCCTATTTCAGGGATGATGGCAAAAAATCTCTGAAAATATTTTAGCAACTTTTGATCATTTCTTTAACTTCTTGACTTTTCCTATCCTCTCGACTTTTTCAAGTGTTCACTGTTTTTCATGTACATATCCCACTATCAACCATGACAAGGCTCATGCTGTCAAGGGTTAATGAGCCTTTAAACTAGGCCTACATAGAGAATAGTCAAATAACTTTAATGTAAAAAATTATTTTCAAACGAGACGTTCAAACAAATTCAAATATTTTATTCAACCCACCACAAGAGAGCTTTTGATAACTACCCCCACCACGCTTGTTTATTATTATAATTGGCCACAAAAATTATTTTTTTTTATAAGGCCCAAAGAGAAAGAGCCATAACTTACAAAATATTAGTTCAAAATAAAACATTATTTTGTAAACACATGTGCATGAACACAGCCGAAAAGTTTTTATGACATAATTAACCACCCTTGTTTCGGTGGGTTCACCATCTTAATTTAAGAATTTTATGAAGAGAATCTAGCCTTTTAGAAGATCTTGTTTGTAAACAATTTTTAAGTGAACTACAAACAAAAAAAGAAACATCCAAATGGTGGTTTTATAAGTTTGTATTTCAATAATGTAAAAATGCTTGGAAAAAAAAATTCGTTATGTTATGACATTTTTAACTGCCAAAAGTGACAGCAACTCACAAATGGTCTTGCAGATCATGTGGTTTGGCAAATGGATAAATGAGAGTAGATCTGGTAACTTTTTCGAGCTGTCAATTACCACCACTCCAAAGTTGGATAGCCTTACTTCTGGTAAAAAATTTTGTTCTATATTATTTGAAGTGAACTAAACTAAATCATGATGTTTTCATTCATAATTGATTCAGATTTAACTTTCAGTTGAAAATGCCTACTCACAATCCTCTAATTTATATCTTTCTTTCACTCTTAGTTTGCCAATTATTTTCACATATAAGTTTTAAAGTTTGGGCTCTCAGGAGATTTTTATTTTGTTGATGACTTTTCCAAGAACAAGTTTACTAATGACATGATGATTATGATGTCTCCAGTTGAGATATGAGCCTGAAACTAGGTTGGATCACCAAGATTATTTGTAAGGCGAGATTCACATAATATATGAAACGTTATTACCACTCACTTGTCTTTATTCCTCAAATTGTGCGGGATGAATTCCACTTTTTTAACCTCCAATTTGACTTTCTTCTTCCTTAGCTTCTCTCTTGTTCCTTTCCTGGCAGCAAAGTGGCGGACCTGACACATCTTGTCCACAGTGAACAGGGCCGCCACACTTCTAGCAGAGCCCCAGCCATGACAACTCGAGAACAACCAGCGAGACATACTACCTATGGCAGAGGTCTAGAGATTTAGTCACCAGGTGTCGACACTAACATACACTTTCTAAACCAACTAACTATACTAACACATGGCTTAAATACCAACTTAGGCTAACTTTAGAAATGACAACGTACTTAGTCCCGAGCTTCCGTTAATTCCTCACTATTAAAGGAGAAGCCCCAATTTAACTAAAGATATACTTTTCGGCCATTCCATGGTTAAAGTTCAATACCTACTGTTAACTTGTACTATTGAGCCAAGAACTGTGCCAGTGGACACACAATCTAAATGTCAAGCTCGTTTTATTTGATTTTACGGTGAAGCGGAGGTTGTGGCTCAAAACTCAATCAGTGATTTTACATAAATGGTTTCTAACTATATCCATCCACGCAAAGTTGGGTAAAATTCCTTTAGGTTTAACCTTTCCCAACTCTATAAAATTAGTATTTTTTTATCAACAGATCTTACTACCTGTTTAGGTTATACACAATTAGTATAGTTAATATTACACATAGACCCAAACAGGTAGTGAGATGAGGTGGGAGTTTTTTTTTATGGCAAAAGTATTTTGACTTTTTGTCACCAAACCTATTTTATTGATGGTTAAAAAAAAGGTGTATTTTGTCATGTGCTGTTGGCTGGGAAGCGCAGAAAAAAAAAAAAAGAAGGGATATTGCTAAAATTTCTTGGGCCAGCTTTTATTTTTTTAAAGGAGTTAAATAGTTATCTGACGTTTGTTAAGTATAGACTTGTGATAATATATGCCTTTGTGTAACCCTAAGATGTTAGTCAGCAGCTATGGGGCGCCGCTCTCCCTGCAAAATAAAGCAATAGAAGAAACAAAACAAATTGTGAAATTCATATAAATTTTCTCATATTTTTTCATTACATAGCACAAAAAACATAAATCAATCTAAACAAATTGTTTTTTTTTCCCATTTTATTGAGGAAGTTAGCAAAATCATAATCGCACCAACGTGTGACATAAGGCGCTTGTATGTTAACATGATCATAAGTGCCTCCGAATTCTACATGAGTCACAAAGTGGCTGCCATGACAACCTGACGTCACTTTCTTTGACCTTCACAAGTTTTTGGGGCTTAGCTAAAGTGTGGTCTGCTACCAGCACCAGCTGCAGTCGGCTGGCTAGCTCATAAATAAGGAAAGTCGTTGATTTATTTAGTATGTAAGTGTGACACGATTTCGATTACTTTAGTGAATAATGAAAGTTTCTGATATAAAAAAACTGAATTTTGATTATTCATTATTAGAAGAAAAGTTTGAAATTAAAAACAATGGAAGGCCAGTAATCAAATCCTACTTGAGAAACACCATGACTGAAGCCAGCTTTGGCCATGTTGTCTATAGAACAGTCAATGATTCGCCAGATACCAGACAAAAACCAAAGATTAGATGTTTCTTTATTAGAAAATGATAAACTTACTGATACACTAATTCTTAAAGTATATTCTGTGTATAGTGTTTAAGATAATGTTAAAAACCTTTTTACATATTTTTTGTTTACTGGCGTGGGTGCGGATTTCATGATGGACAATCTTTGACTTCAAACCAAGTGAGTTGTTATACTTTCATATATTTAGCTTTTATTTAATTTTTATAGTGTAGTTTGTCAGCTAAATATAGGATGGTATAAGGTTGATATTGAAGGTTAGCTGTTGTCTACCTAATGTAACAATTTTTAAGAAAGCCCTCCCTTAAGGTTTACTCACGAACCTCCACTGTCAACAACAAACAACATAAGCCATCTAGGAGCTCAATTTATGATCAAGGCCTGGTATTTCGGTAAACTTATGTCTGCCATACTTACAACAACCAACTATATTGTGTGGAAACAGATTAAAATAGGAGGGTATGGTTAAACTCTTCCTCCTACCCTTCCAGGACCAATCCCATTTGTGCTGAAAACTGATCATAAATATAGGCTTTGTATATATTTAAAAGAGGGCTCTGATCGTTGGTCACCTCAGCCAAGAGCCCCTCGACTGTCATCCATCAAGGATCCTCAGGGTGTAGTTTATGTGTTTACATAATTTTTAAGAATTTCAAGTGGAGACCTATGCTTATCATCAATATAGCTCCTTAGCTCAGTTGGTAGTGCCTGCCTATTGACTTTAGGGTGACTAGTTCCTTATAAAATCTGGAAATAAAGCATAATAATTAAATTGGGCTTGTGCTTTTTAACATATTTGTAAGCAGTCTGGCATGTGGTTGTTGTTCTTTTTCTACATTTCAGCTGGATAATGACTCGTCTTCTACCAGTGACACCAACTAATTGTTAAAGATGGGTAGGGCTTTTTTATTATTTGAAAGGGACAATAAACAATAAAATAACAGAAGGCACAGTTTCAACCAGTAAGCATTAGCTAATAAGGAAAACTAAAAAGAAAGGGATATGCAAGATTGTCTAAATTTATAGAACCTTTAGTGGCAGATATAACCTCAACATCATACAACTGTTCTTAGGCTTACAGGAAAATCAGGTGCGATTGATTATAGATAATTAACAATATGCTATCAAGGTCTATCAATATGATTTTTTTATAAGTCTGTGATTGTGGACAAAGTGTTGTATCTCAAACAAAGGTGGCATGAAAGTTCTGCACAAAATGAAGCCTTAGGAGAATGTCTTGATTATGCAGGTGTATGGAACCAAAATGTTGAGTAAAATGGGTTGGTTCCCATTATCTATTGTGTGAAGTGTGAAAGTAAAGGTTTAATGCATATCCTCAAAAACTTGTATTATTGCAGGCAGGACCTCATGGCAACACTAGGCAAACGCTTAGTGATTCTTGACAATGTTGATCTTTTACGGCAAGTATATACGTGTCAACTTTTTCGTAAAAGTCAATCAAAATGTATGATGAAATGAGGATAAATTAAAAAAAATTTATTCCAAACAGATTTTTTTTTTTCAATATATTTTAGTCCTATCTCATTTAAATCTCAACCGAAAAACATTAATTATGAACACATTTTCATTAATTTACAATACCATAGGATGTATTAGATGATAGAGAATCAAAAGTGACCTCAAAAATTCATCCACAGACAAAACCATAACAAAGATAATACATATTTATGACAAACCTCTTGAGGACATCGCCATTCCCACTTCTGATTTCATCAAACTACAATCGTGTTGTTTCGTGTATTGTCGTTTATTGACAGCGAATCCGGTGGCAAGTTTCTCTGACCCGACGAGTACCAATGGCGAACTTGTGTATATGTGGGAGATAGTTTTGTTTACTACGGCAAATTAAAGAAAATTTTACCACAATCAGCGGTTTAGTGTGTGTTTTGAAGGTAGATGAAGGTGCGTTATATCCCGTTTACTTATTATACAATAATTTTAGTTTGATTTCACCTAAAATAAGATAAATATTGTGAAATAAATGGCATGAAAGTTTAGGGTGACAAGAGTAGTACAGCCATCTGTCCTCAATAACACCATTGTTTATTTCACTTCATCTATTGTATTTTTATAAAAGAAAATTCTATATTACGTTTTTAAAAGAAAGAAAAGCTTGCCAAATATTTCACATAATATAGAAAAATACTTTTCTAAAATCCATATATTTTGAAACCTTGCGAAATGTAGGATGCAACTACCTGTAATCTACTGTGCAGGTCTACACTTGATAGGTAAGGTACCCTTCTACATTATAATGTTTCAAAATTTAATTTTGTAAATGGTTAGGTTTTTGAAAAATACTTAATATGAGATAGCTTTTGAAAGTTTTTATGATTACTTGGAAATATTTACTTGTGTCTAAATAAATGATACAAACTAGGCCAAGGGCTTCATTAACATTGCTTGAGGAAATAGATATATTATTAAATATGAATTATCAGTAGGAACTAACATAAAAATAATTAATTACCTAAAGTAATAACTAATAAACATAATTTTAGGCCCTATTGGGTTAATGGAAAGACTTTGGGCAATAAGCTAGAACAAAGCCGAGCAAGTTGGGGGTTATTTGATTTGTGTCTACTTTTCTGAAAATCAATGCATCTTCAATTTCGCTCAGCCTTGTTCTTGCATACGGGTTTGGACAAAATCCGAAAATACTTAAAACAGCAGTTTCCTTTTAACTGGATGAATAGGCCTCTGATAGTTGGAGTCATATTCATAGTAGGTAGGCCTACTTTGAATTTTATTTCATATTAACATAACTGTTTAGATATTACTACAGCGTCTGGTCCACATTCAAGTTTATCACCAGCTTTATTTCACAATAACTGAACCTTTCTTTAGCTAGGTACTGGTACATTAATTACTATTATCCAATTTAGTTTTTTTAATACAAGGCTAATGAGTGGGCTCTCCACTATATTCTACACAAATGCTATTAATGGCTTAAGACTTATTCCACATGAAATCACCCAATTTTAGAATATCACTTTACCATTACATCTAAAGAGTGTCCAGTGACCTGGAAAACAGAAAAGTCATGGAGAAGTCAAGGAATTTGATCAAATTTCTGGAATTTTCACATAGTCACTAAAATAACAGGCCTACACTACTTTTATTGACAATAAAATAACTGTCAAAAACATTTTTCTTCACTGCGAAATTTATTTTAGTACGGTTGTCCATCTTGAATATACTAATCTCAATTCTCAAAGTCAACACGAGATTTTCATATAATCTTTCCACCCCTCTATCGTGTCTTTACCCAAAGTTGAGTCATTAGTTCATTAGCCCGTGTAAGGCAATCTTTTAATGTCTCAATATGATCTAACTCAAAGCTAACTTGGAACCCACGACCCAACGGCCCATTGCTTTAGGCTGACATCCTTTAACCCCTTCATAGAATGTTACAATTTCAAAATGTGTATGTGTCTAAAAATATTATTACATTAAGTTGAGATCTTAATACAATAATGTTTATAATATAGTGACTGGAAAAGTTAGAAATTGGCTCTGGAAAAGTCACGGAATTTTAAGATATAGTTTGGCTGATAACCCTGATCTAAGTGTTCTTATTTTCTTTCCTCTGCCACGATTCAAATTATAGATAACCCACTTCGGTGGCTGCATGGTCTAAAGGCCCCGACACAGACTCCATGTCCCTAGTCCGGACTCTTGTGTTTTTAATCCATAAGAAACTCTACTCGCGATTACAGAGTCACTATCTGTAATCACGTGACCATTTCAACCAATGGGTTAGTAGGAGACTTCATCTAATCAAAGAATTTGAAAGAAAATCGTCTACAGCAAGTAGCGAGTGTCAATCTCTCAGATGATCATAGAAGAATTAAAGAAACAAAAAAAAACTTTGTTGAGAAAACTTCCATTAGGCCTATATACTAAAATGTAGGTTAAGTACAATTACAAGAAATATATTTATAACTCGATTTTAATTATCAAACTTAAAATAAATGTTTGCAATAGCCTGAAAATGCAAAACAGATGTACTAGTTTTTTGGATGAAAACAAAACAAGCTTTTTTAATATTTTTAATAATAGGGGTATTGAACCTACAAAAGCAAAGCCAATATTTATGAGAACTTTGTATTTCTCAGAAAATATTTTCCTAGAAGGCGTTCTTCCTGGGGTGTTTAGATTTTTAGAAACATTTTTCTGAAATAGTGCCACGTGTAGCCATCTTTTCATTTTGTATACGTTCCCATAGCGATGGATCTTCTCACTGCCATTCATTCTTTTATTTCAATGTGCATGCACATATTTACTCGGCTGTGATTGGTAGTCTGTATAAACTAGCCTGTAGAAAGTAAAGTTTAGCATCTTCCACGGAGTAAGGACTTACAGATAAGGACTTTGTAGCCAGAGCGATCTGATGCTTTGGCATCAATTTCTTATGGACCATGTACCTACGAATACGGAATCTGTGTCGGGGCCTTTATGTGCTACTCTCTTGTTAGACTAGACTGCCAAAGATGGGGAGATTGGGGTTCGATCCTGGTCAAGTGTACTGATGATAATTTTTTCTAAAATTGTTTTCCACTCCCCTCCTCACAAATGTGGGTGCATTTCCTCTAAGTTAAACCACCCTAATCCCTAGCCCATTAGTCTGATAAGTACATAGGCCTATAACCCAAACTAGTAGTAAGACGCGGTGCTAGAAAAAAAGTTAAAGCTAAAATATTTTTGTCAGGTCTTTCTGTGCATAACATTATTTTGAAGGGGAAAAAATATGTTTTTTGCTAAAAGAGTTGCTACAATTCGGGTCGTAATTACTTAAAATATATGTAACTTCATTATGATCTATAAACCATTTTTGTGTCAAATTAAAGCTTAGGCCTATGTTTAGTACTGTGCACTTTAAAACACATTCATCCCTTATGAACCAATATGATTTATAATCTTACATATTATTGGTTTTTAGTTGTATTAATACTATTTATATCTCAACCACAGATGTCAAACTTTTCATTTTTGCAATAGGCCTATGAACCTACCTACAAGATCAGCATAAAATTTCTTTTTAAAAAATGAAGAGTTTATATAGTGTGGTTTATGAATTATTTTTTTATGATTTGTAAGAATACCGTACCTACTTTAGTGGCTGGTGTGCTAGTGCTTAAGCCTTTCAGCCACTTGGAGCAAATAACCATATTTGTATAACTTACTTAAGTTGTGCAATAGGTAGTCCTATGAGATTTATTCAAAACAAAACAGGGAATTTTGGTTGTTAATATGAAAAAAAAAGTCATAAAAAAGTTCGGGTTTGGCCAGTCAGCCATTATGATGATCCTAATCATTTGTTTCCAAGCCTTAATGCTTATAATTTTTTTTAAAAATATATTTTTATGATGTGGTAGCAAACTCACTGATTTTTAAAATTTTAAAAATATTAATTTAATTCACACAAAAAAAATAATTAATAAGAAATTATGATTTTTTTTAAAACTGAAATAAGCTTTGGTCAGGACCTACTTGAAGGAAGGTACGATGTAGGTAAGTGTTGCAGAGCTCTTGCTACAAAACCATAAAGCTCAACTGTGATCATTAATTATTTATATTATTAATAATTCATTATAATAACTACGGTACCATTCATTGCAATATGGTGCAGTAGAGTTATTCATACGGCTAAGACTATGTTTTTGTATTTTCATTTTTTTCCATTAAGGGAAGCTATCATTTAAGTTAGTGTATGCCTAGTTTTGGCAATTTAATAGGTATAATTTAAGTTTATACTATTATTTATAATGTTATATAGCTGTATTTACCTAAATTATTTGACGAAATATCATTGCAATGTGTCAAACAAAGACTCCTCTCTTGGACTCAAAATCTTTTCAAATGCCGTATATGCTAAACATGTTTTATATTAATATACTGGCCTATAATATATCTCAGGGGTGTGCTAGGCCTACTGTAGATGAATAAGGAACTTCTTGACAAAAAATAATTTTCACCATTAATTAGCCTAATCATCATTAATTAAATTTATTTATCAGTTAGACCTGATATTTGATCAAGTGATTTTCAATTTAATATTGTCATTATTACTACTTATTTTGTTTTTAAGTAGGTATCTAATTTAATAAAATATATTATTTATAGTAAATAAAAATTGCTAGATTCCCTTAGTTGAAAAGATAAAAATACTAAAATATTATCTAAGCCTTGTGAAGTACTAATTATATAGATAATTAATGATTGATTACGGTTGAGCTTTATAGTTTTGCTGCAAGGGCTCCACAATTCTTATACACTATAGGCCTAGCTCCCTTCAAGTACTAGCCAAAGCTTATTTTAGTGTTTTAATTATTTTTTTTATGATTGCTTATTAAAATTTCTAATGAATTTAATGAATAGGCTTAACAAAATTATTCAAAATACTTAAAAGATAAATTTGTTGTTTCCACATATTAACTTTGAAAAGTTAAAAAAAAATTATACAAATGATCAATATTAGGGCTCGGCAACAAGTGCTCAGAATCGAAAAAATAGCTGATCAGCTCAACCATAACTTTTTATTACTTTTTATACTATCAATACAAATACCATGCTAGGTTTTTAAATAAATCCTATAGGCCTATTACACAACTTAAGGATACAAACATGATTATTTTCTACAAATGGCTTAGGCTGTGGTTGCAGTAGAAGCGTTTTCAGGCGATCGAGTTATCACGAATACACCCGTATTTGCCCGAATTGTGCTTTGGTTACACTAGAAGCACATTTATGAGATAATTGTTTGGGACAATCCTTTGTTTCAAGTTGAGTATAGGCTAAGAAGTTACGTTAAGGATTCCAACCCATGTTATATTTGTTAGAAAATAATCATTTAAAGTTTATCATTGAGAAAATACCACTATAAAATACTGGGTGAACTCTTTATTTTCTCAAAACAATTTAATTTAATTGAATAAGATATGTATAATATGAAAAGATTCACTCAACCCAGCAAATTTCATGAATACTAATCTATGTCTTTACTTGTTTGAATTATATATTAAGTGGTATAAAGAAGTCTTTGAAACTACATATTTGTAATCTTTCACTTTTCACTACTCTATTCCCAAATCGCTGAAATAAATGACATTTTCTTGATAAAAACAAACTTGTTTGACTAGCGAGTGTGATACCTTTATCTGCATCCTCACTCTTATAAGCTAAATAAAGTTAATCAATAATAGGATACAGTATACATTTTTCTGGACTTTACACTTGGAGTTAAGTGTTTAAAGAAGCAAACTAAAGGTCTTGGGTGCAATTCCAGGCTTGGATCTTGACTGCCATCTCAACATATTTGGGCCATTTTGGTTTAAAAAAAAGGATGATAATAAGTGAATTTAATATTTGTTTTGTTAATACATCCTTGAATAGGCAGGCCTATATTTTATGAATATTATGTTAGGCCTTGAAGATAAAATGTACTTTCTAAAAGGATTCAAAAGAAGAGTTAGGCTATTATCAATTCACCCCACTGGGTATAAATGAAAAGAATAGATAATTGGAATTTCACCCACACTAGTTGTATTTGAGAATAAGTAAACCACTTCCAGTAAACCTGGCTGGATTTTCAACTATGAAAGCCGCATTAAGGGTAACAAAGAACAACCAGAGTTGGCCATCCACTTGGTCACCAACATGGCGTCTAGACAATCTTGTGAACAGAATTAATTCTAAAGAAACAACTGCCTAACTGAGACCCAAATGATCCATTGGAGCTAATCTCACCATTTTGTCTTAATATTGTCTTATTATTTTCAAATATAATAGGTGACCTGGTGGTCTAGGGGTAAGGTGTCAGACTTCTGTGCTGGGGTCCGGGGTTCAATCCTCGGTCCCGGCACAGATTTATCTGATTGCTATACCCTTCCTTCACCTCTGACAAGACGTGTATTAATCACAACTTGTGAATGTGTGGAATGCCAGGCCTCCACCGTGGTTCGGATCCACGTTAAACTGTAGGTTCCCCATTTCATCTCACAATCACCCTACCATTACACATTAGCGTAAGTGCGTACAACCCGAACGGGTAGTAAGACGTGGTGCTAATAATAATAATAATAATAATTCAAATATAATAAATTGAGTAGCTATTGTAAAGTTATTGTTCTTAAAGCTACAATACAGGTTATTGTAAAACCTATGCGAAGGTGATATTCCAAGTTCCATTGCACCAAAGTATTAATTTATCTGGAATATACTTGTATAGATGGGTATCAAGTAGATCTACATGTACAGTACTTTTAAGGTGCATCTACACAAGAGGCAAATCGAGGCTGAGCGAAGGCACACATGCACGCAACCTACTTTGATGTATGTACCAACACGAGTTGGCTCAGCCAATTATGTCCTTGCTCTTTTCGCCTAATGGCCGAGGCAGGCTCACTCATTCTTTAGTATAAATACACAGCTCTAAGTACGTTTGGTCTATTGGGCTATTGCCTTTTTTTATTAAAAAAAACTAATATAACTGCACCAGTGGTTACATGGCCTAAAGTGCCACACACATTAGACTGGCTTACCAGTGACAGGATGATAGAGGTTTATTTATAGGTCCCTACTAGAAAAGGCAGTAAGATAATGCACGGGGAAAAAAGACGACAAGAGGTTGGGGCTCAAATCTTGGCTAAGGGCATTAGAGTGTTTTTCCACGTGGGATTTATTACTTTAGTTTTCCCACCCCTCTTTTATTGCTAATGCAGGTGCACTTCCTATAAACTATCCTTCACAAACTTAATTAATAGGCATGATACTAGATGTAATAGTTAAAAAAACTCTATAATATCCAACTAATTAGCAAATCTATGTTTTAAAACAGTAAAAAAAACTAAATAAATTTAAGCTTATGTAAGACTATCTCAACCTACAACCAAGCATTTTTAATGCCATCTTATCTAACCCAAACAAACTTTAGCAAACATTTATGATAAGAAGCAAATACACAACACACTTTTTTTTAGACATAAATAAACACAGTGCAAATACTTACAGCTAGTTTTGTTTTTCTTCATCATAGCTAATTCATTCATACTCACTCAAATCACTTTACTAAAATTTGTAATCATTTGTTATTAAGAGTCTCCACCTAGCAAGTAGGACTACTAGTAAGCCGACATATCCATCTTTTAAATTTATATTTTTATCAAACTTTGTTATTGTACTAATTTAAGGTGTCATGTTCACAATAGTCTGGGTTGCTGGTGACAGAAGGAAAGGGTTGAGGTTTAAATCTGGTCCAAGTCACACATATGATTTATCTCTGTGTTTCTCTCAGCCCCTCTTCTCATTAATGTGGGTGCATTTCCTCTCCCGATTCTTATCCCTTAAAATATATATTGTTGGTGGAAATTGTGCTAAACATATGTGACGGCCTCTGTGGCCTAGTGGTCAGATTTCCGGGCTACAGATCCAGAGGTCCTAGATTTGATTGCCGGCGCTCTCAGATTCTTTGTGAAGAACTGGGTCTGAAACATGGTTAGCTCAGCCTATTGAGGCCAAATGAAGAGCTCCTTTAGTGAAAAAGTAGTGGCTCCGATCTAGAAAACTGAGATTAATGCCCGAAGGGTTTGTTGTGTTGATCACATTACACCCTCTTATGCACATGCTAGCACTATCATCGCTAACGACGGTGGCTGCTCAGTCTGTAAGCCTGCCTCAAGTGCGGCTCTATACTAAATACAAGACATCACCTACCTGGAATTGAATGGAATGGCCATTTTATATGCGAAACTGGCCCATTCCATTTGGTCTAGGTAGGTGTCGTCCTGTATTAGTATCGACTCGCACTTTAGGTGTACTAAGTCTGACTATGAAACGGCCCTATGCATGGAGTTTTTTTTAGTTAAACATAATACTATGGATTCTTAGTAGTGGTTAGAACCTAGCCCATATATTCTAATACAGCAGGATGCGAAGTGTGAATTTAGAATAAATGCAATGTTGAGCATTTTCCTATAAAGAGGACAAGGAACCACACTGAAGCAAACAAATGTGTGCATAAATAAATTGTGTCCCTTTTCATTCTAAGCCTGCAGACAACTGCATCCTAGTCAACAAGATAACTGCATGGAGATTATGAATAAACTTTAGACCCTTTGTTATCTTTTTGTCTATATCTGTTGTTTCAGGTTTCTTAGCTTGTGATAATATTATTTAATAGATTTTTCAAATTTATCATGTTACTATTATTAGCTAATACACTCACATGAGTAGACACTTAGTCTAAGTGTTATGCCTATATTTTGTTTTGCTAATTATGTGCTTGCCAGAGTTTGAATCTTGAACATGCCTATAAGGGTGGTTTTCTTGTATGATTTTCCAATTTTACTTCATGCAAATTCAGGTACATATTTCTTATAAAGTAGATCATTCTTATCCCATCAGTGTAATTTACAAATGGTCAAACAATATTTTCGTCCTACGCTAGGTCAAATAATTCTAAGCTTTTTAAAGTTTTCATAGAATATTCTCTTATATATGCAAAAAAAAAAAAAATCTAAATAAGTAAGAAAATCAAAAGTAAAGTTCTCTCATTAATGTTATAGTGGTATTTTTTTGGTACAGAAACAAATCTTAATTTGATTGATGCATACACCCATGCACAAATGGTTAGAAACACACACATAAAGAAAAAAAAGAACTATTCAACTATGTTAGGATCTGTATGGACAAATTCTTTTAAAATGAAGGGAAGCAAACATTGACAGGTCAGGTTGAGTGGTGTAACTAGGGCGAGGCAGTTTCAATTTTGTAAAAGGAGGCTAAACATATATTTTTTTTCTAAGCAGTATTTGGTTTTTTTTAGCACCGTGTCTTATTACTTGTTCGGGTTATACACTTATATAATAATTACGTTATTAGTTTAGGGATTAGGAAGGTACACCCTCAGGACACTCGACCAAGATTCGAACCTTGATCTCCCCTCATTGGCAGTCTAGTCTACTGTGGGAGTAACATGTTAGACCAGGTGGCCACCGAAGTGGGTGTAAGTCATATTAAAACGCGTAACCAGTTTGAGTACCAACATAAAAATCCAACCAAATTTTAAGAATGATTACAGGCTCACTATTTTTTTTATTTGCCCTGGATGCCATCAACTCTAGTTACACCTATGGTCGCTACATTTATATTTCAGTTGAAAGTGATGGCTGCAGTAAATTGGTATATCAAAATACTAGAGTATTTTAGTAACTTTTTATATTTGGATGTATGGCTAATTATATACCAATCCAACTAACCATGATCATGACGTAAAGTCATTGGTATTAGGAGTACTGCCGTTATTCACCATTCTTATCTTGTTCTCTTAGATTTGTAAAAACTTTTAAGTTTCGACATAAGATTGTACAACAGTAAAATAAAAATAATTTAAATACAATACATCAAAACAACCTAATACAGTCTACATTTTACTGTAGCAGAAATTATCTACCGTACATGTCTTATATTTCTATGTAAAGAGCACTTTGTCTCTGTTTCAGGTTTCAGAATGTCACGCAATCTCAAAGACAAGTATGAAAACTCCAATAACCCCCGACGCGGCCACTCCATCATGTCACCCGAGGACGTTGCCTCTGGAAAGAAATCTCATTGGCAGGAACTGGAGATAACAGGTATGAACAGTTTTTTTAGATTGGACTGTATAGTGGTCTTAGACGAATTTTTAAAAATTTATTTTAGTAGTGTTATGTTTATACAGGTTATCCACAACTAATCCAAAGAGTCATGATGAGCAGGGTGAACTGATGCTGAGCTCGATAAGCTCGTAAAAACAAAGCCATATTCCGAGAATTTGTTTGGTTTTAGATGTATATGAAAAGCTCAGGACTTTCATAAAACCCATTAAAGAGTTTAATAACATCAAATTTTGATATCATTGCTAAAAAAAATTGTAGCAACTAGAATTTTTTTGTTTGTCATATTTTACCATCCGTTCGAGCTATCCCCTTATTTACATAGGTTAGGAATGAGGAAAGTAGACTTTAGAGGAAATGTAGTCACATTTGGTGGAGGGAGAGTAGGTAACCATTTAGGAAACAACACCCTCATTACACCTGACTGAGATTAAAACCCAGATATTGTTGTCACTGACAGTCCAGTCTATTGCAAGAGTGATGCCTTAGACTAGGCCTGTCAAACTCACAGGTCACATGTGACCAGGGGACCTTATGATAGATAATTATGTAAAGTGACCCTATTCTTTTTTATGGGTCCACTAAGGCAATACACATTTAGGGAATTTGAATAATTGAGTGAAATCTAGTATATAAGGATAATGTACGCCTACCAAATTGGAACTCCTTCTTTAATAGGAAAAAAAATTCCCAAGGATTGTTGAATTTTCACACACAATATGTACAATGTTTGGCAACACATACTTATAACAGATGTTTACTCACATGAAATAAACCGAAACACGAGAGGTCTTGGCTTACTGGACACATATTTGTCAAAAAAATAGGGATAGTTTATTTTTGTATAAGAACTTGTTCTTTTTTCCAAGATACTGGGCTGGAATTATTTTATCTAAGTTAGGGACAAGATATATAATTTTTTGAAAAATGGCCACCCTAGTATTTTAATTTTAAATGTGGCCCTTATTATCAAATGAGTTTGACATGCATGCCCTAGACCATGCAACCACCAAAATGGTAATTATATTTAATATTCCTAAAACATAGTAACCAAAGCATTTCTTTTTGTTTCTTCTAGGGGTGTGCGGGATTCTCGTGGGAAAAAATATTTCCCTTTCTCAACCCGATTGTCGGGAAACATATTATGTAATCCCCAAAATTTCGGTAAAAGTTTGGGAATTGCTTTTTTTCCATATTTAATTTATTTTTAAACTTGTTTTCATATTTTCTTTATTATTCAAATATGGCAACCTATTCAGAGAAGTTAATAAATTAGCACCGCTCTTATACCGTTGGTATAGCCAGTAAGTTTAGATTTAACATATGTTTCATAAATGTTTGTAATTTAAGTAGCCTAAGTTATAGCAAAAGTAATTAAAAATTGTTTTAAGTTTTCAGCTTTCTATGTATTTGTTTAAATTTCCTCTATTAGGGCCTATGTATTATTTAACAAATTATATATGGTCAGTGTCTTAAGCTACATAATACTAGCAAATTTAGAAATAATTAGTTTTACGTTTTTAATTCCCTTCTCGTCTCGATGGTTGAGTCTCGTTCCCGATCTTGTCTCGAACCAAAAAAGTCGATCTCACACACCCCTAGTTTCTTCTGGTTCCTAGAAAAAGATAAGGGTGACTTTTATCATCGACATAGCTTGCCTTTAGGAGAGAAAAGGTTGAAAAGGTGAAATTGCCTATACTGGATGTATTGATTTAAACTAACCTTTAAAGTAAATATGATGAAGGGTAGTTTTAAGAAACTTTGCTGAACATTTACTGCACCTCAAGTGAGGACCCTGAACGAGTTAGATTGCTGTATGCCAGGACCTTGTCCTTCTGTCTTAGTGTCATGAGTGCTAACAACTCATCCATCCCTGCATGTCTGATGCAATGTATATTTATGTATCTTGTTCTCAGGGTCTATCAAAACGCTGAGTCCAAGCTTGTGGAAGTTCTCACACCTCACAGCTCTGTACCTGAATGACAATTGCCTTTCTCGCATCCCAACGGACATTTTCATTTTGGTGAACCTCCGCACCTTGGACCTGTCGAGCAACAAGCTGCGCAGTCTGCCCGCTGAGCTAGGGGACCTCATCTACCTCAGGTGAGCGGGGAAGCCAAGCAATGTAAGCTTAAGGGTATGGGCGTTGGCGTTGGGTTAAGGAGGTGGGGGATGTTAACCCGCCCCACCCCACCATATATTATTTACTGTGAAACTAAGATTGGTCTTCCCCCTCTTCCCTGATAATTAAGAATAGCAATGCCTATTCTTAGGGCCAAATGGAGTGTGTATTGCTAATTAATTTTCCATGACAAAATCTTAGAATGAAACTATGTATTTTCAATAATTAGTTGGACTATAAGCTCAAGATAAATTCTCAAAATTCTTGCAATGAAATATTTTTAATTTTTTTTTTGTTTTTCAAAGTTAGATAAATAAAACCAAACAGTTTAATCATTTAACTCAATATAATACAATAAAAAATAAATGGTATGGCGCACTGCACAGACTTTCTGTCTATTTAATCTTAAAATAGAGACATTTACTAAAAACTTGTGAAGTTTGAAAAACTAAATAATATAACTTTACATTGATAACAGGGTAAGGTGTCGACTTCTGTGCTGAGGGTCCGGGATTCAATCCTTGGTCCCGGCACAGATTTATCTGATTGCCAAACCCTTCCTCCACCTCTGACAAGACTTGTATTAATCACAACTTGTGAATGTGTGGAATGCCAGGCCTCCACCGTGGTTCAGATCCCACGTTAAACTGTAGGTCCTCCATTTCATTCACAATCACCCTACCATTGCACATTAGTGTAAGTGCATATAAACTTAAAGGGTAGTAAGATGCGGTGCTAATAATGATAATGATGACGATGACAAAACGATAACCTAATTTGTATCTCAAATAGTTGCGGAGTTATGATCAAAATTTGAAATTTCTGCTTCTCTAAAGAGCCCTTAAAGTCATTTTCATGGGAAAATAAGAGTTATCATTTTGTTTTTAATGTTAAACAATTTCTAGACACAAAATTTAACTAGAACTTTTAAAGCGGATTTTGAGAAATTTGATTTTTCCTCTTTTTGTCCTTCAGTAAATCTACCTTTAATTTTAGGGTTGGATATCTAATTCCAAAAACTCCTCGGGGGAACTTTATGAAAACCTTGGATCCAAGTTTTAGCCTGATTGGTAAAATGGTTTCAGCTTCAATTCAAGATACAGATGAACAGGCAAGCAAACGGTATCGCAAAAACCACTTTTTAAGTTTCGGTGGGCCATGAAGTGTTGACATTTATCAAAATCTCAGGTTCGATTTTCTTACGATCACAATACTTACTTATCTCTTCAGGGGTTTGAGAGACAGTAAAAATAACTTCAAATTTGTTGTGAAATTATTTATTATGCTCGCTTTGTATTGAAAAATCGGACTTCACACACTCCTAAGGATATCACTCAGTTATTAGAAGTTTTGACCTGTGTGTACATAGTATCTTCATATTCATAACATTAATCTTAGACACAAAAGGGGTCACAATACATAATACACAATACATGGAGTCTACCTAGTGGGTGCCACTTAGCCTCTCCTACTCAATCCTCCTGATCTCTCCGCCAAGTGGTGTACCCCTGGATCTGAGTAACCTGGTGAAGGTTGGGTTGAACCCCAGTGGAAACCAGGTCAGGTGCAGATGAGAGACAGGGGACTGGTCAGGGCCTAAACCAACAAACTTGGAACAGGGTATGGCCAGTTGACTCCCAGCTGAGTGGGCTTGGAGTGAGAGGGTTGGTGATAGTTAGCCCCCATAGCCCCAGTTAGGGAAAGTTACCACTAGGAGAGGGTCTACCTGATGACCTATAAACTCTAGCCCCGCTACTCAGGTGTAGGCCACAACAGGCTAGTAAGCTGGTAGCCAAAACAAACCCATACTCGAAAAAACATAGTAAAATGCCTGATTGGAAAAATTGTTGACAGCCATAAGCTAAGAACAGGGACTTGAACAGTGGAACACTAACTGGAAGAGATCATGGATTTGATGGACGAGAGAATTGTGGATGTCCTGGGCCTGAGCAAGACTAAGTGCGGAGAGGTAGTAGCATGAGAGAAGTAAGGAATGTCTTCGTTCTACATAGGATGGGAATGATGAAGGAAGGAGAAACAGTAGGCTTCGTAGTGAGAAAGGGCTGCAGGCGGAAGTAGTAGAAATGCACGATAAAGTAATAAAGTTGACAATAAATGACAGAGGAAAAAATGTGGCGGTGATACAAGTATATGCCCCACAAGTGGGGTGTCCCATAGAATACAAATACAAGTTTGAGGAAGACCTAAAAAGGCATATGGGAAACGAGTGTTGGATAGTAATAGGCGATCTGAATACAAAATTAGGAAAGAGAGAGTAAGGTTTGAGGAGGTGTTAGAGAAGAAAGGATGAGGAGAGAGAAACGAAGGGTAGAAGGGGGTAGAAGGTGGTTTGAGTTGTGTGCTAGAAATAAAATGAAAGTGGCAAACAGCTGCTATAAGAAGCAAATATAAATTCATAAGATCCTTTTTATATAGTTGGGATGGGGAGCTAAAGTCGGTGATAGACTACTTTATCATGAATAAAGAAATGAAAAGGCAGACCTTAAACGTCAAGGTAATGCAAAGTGCGTCCTTAGATAGTAACCATAGGTTTTTGGTGGCAGACAAAGGGATGGGAATGTAGGAGAAAGGTAGTAAGACAAGAAAGAAGAATAAGGGTGTGGAGGCTAACAAATGAAGAGGAAAGAGAGCTGTACTTAGGAAAGGCAAAAAGCTTAATACCCAAGGATGAAATTCAAAGTGTAGAGGTGGAATGTGAAAGGTAGAATAGGAATGAGGAAACAGAAGAAGAAAATAGGGAGAAGAAGAAAAGAATGAAGTGAGTTGTATGTGTGGCCAGGAAGAATTGGATGCCAAAAATGGACTGAAATTCTGGAATGGGACATGGAAGGAAGTAAGAAGGTGTGAGAGAAAAAAAGACAAGATGATAGAATAATAGATGAAAAAGGAAGAACATTGAAGACAGGAGAGGAAGAAAAGGAACTATAGATGAGACTTTGAGAAAATGTTCAACCGGGAAGAGGACAGGAATGAAAGTGAAACAGAGGAGCAGGAAGAAATAGCAGAATAGAAGGAAAGAGGTCCAACATGGAAAGAGGTTGAGAACGCATTAAAGAGGATGAAATAAGGGAGATCACTGCGTATAGATGAACTAACTGTGGAAATTATAAGAGCAAACTGACAGAGAAAATGATAAGAGCAGCAGATAAAGTAGGTATACAATGGTCATTCAGGGTACTGAGAGTGGTTTGGAAGGAGAACAAGGTACTGGAAGACTGGAAAAAGGGAGCTAGAATACCTATTTTCAAGAAAGGAGACAGGAAGAAGTTTACAAATTATAGAGGAATAACGCTGATGTGCCACTGTACAAAAAATATGGGAAGATACTGTAAATGAGAATTAGAAATAAAATTAAAGGAAGGGAACATAGGTCTACAGTAGATTTAATATTTGCTATACAACAGCTGATAAAAGAAGGTATGAAAATGGGAAAGACTTGGCAATAATATTTATGGATGTGGAGAAGGAATATGATAGCGTGGATAGAAATAAAGTTTGGAAAGTGATGGAGGAGGTCGAAGTGGAAAAAGGAGTTTTAATGAGTGATAAAAGCATGTATGATGATAACGGGAGTTGTGTTAAGATGCGGAGTGGGAGGACAGAGTGGTTCCAAATAAAAAATGTAGTGAAGCAGGGGAGTGCCCATTCACCTTTCACCATTTCTATTTATAATGTAATGGAAATGGTCATGAACAAAGTGGCAGGAAAACTCGAGGAGGAAAGAATGAAAGTCATGATGTTAGCTGATGACTTGATGGTATGGGGGGAGAAGGAAGAGGAAGTACAGGAACAACTACAAAAATTGAGTATGGAATTAAATTTAGCATGACAAAGTGTGAAGTGATGGTAATGACAAGGAAAGGAAGAGGGTAGGGCCTAATAAAGCTATAAGGTTGGATGGAGTAGAGCTGAGAAAAGTACAGAACGTAAAATATCTTGGAAGCGTGATTGAATATAAAAGTGGAATTGGAGAGGATTTAATATGAAGAGGATATCAGGGAGAGTGGTTCTATAGGTGCATTAGGACTTGCTATGGAGAAGGGAAGTCTCCTTGAAGTGTAAGGAAGTGGTCTACAGGGAGTACTTTGTACACATTGTCACTTATGCAGCAGAAACATGGACATTGAATGTAAAAAAGACTAGAAAAGTGGAATCCATGAGAATGAAGTTTGTGAGGAGCATATTAACTGTCACAAGGAGAAACAAGATTAGGAATGAAGTTATCTGGGAAAGAGTAGGGGTACAGGGAGTACATAAGATAGAGGAAGCAAGACTGAGATGGTATGGTCATGTAATGAGAATGGAAAAAGAGAAGATGCCAAAGAAAAAGTTTGAAATAAAGTATGTAGGAAAAAGACTGCAAGGGAGGCCAAGAAAGAGATGGGAGGAGAAGATAACAAGTGTGTGAGTAAGAGGAGAAGAATGGATGAAATCAAAGGAGTAAGAGTTGTGGAAGAATCAAGGAAGATGGAGGCATTTTACTAAACTGACCTGGCCATAGGCTGGACAGAGGATTACACACTAAAAGGTGTGATTCTATATGGACGTGTGAGCTAGAGGGCTACTGGACAGAGGGATTACACATTAAAAGGTGTGATTCTATATGGACGTGTGAGCTAATGGGCTACTGGACAGAGGGATTACACACAAAAAGGTGTGATTCTATATGGACGTGTGAGCTAATGGGCTACTGGACAGAGGGATTACACACTAAAAGGTGTGATTCTATATGGACGTGTGAGCTAATGGGCTACTGGACAGAGGGATTACACACAAAAAGGTGTGATTCTATATGGACGTGTGAGCTAATGGGCTACTGGACAGAGGGATTACACATTAAAAGGTGTGATTCTATATGGACGTGTGAGCTAATGGGCTACTGGACAGAGGGATTACACACAAAAAGGTGTGATTCTATATGGACGTGTGAGCTAATGGGCTACTGGACAGAGGGATTACACACTAAAAGGTGTGATTCTATATAGGACGTGTGAGCTAATGGGCTACTGGACAGAGGGATTACACACAAAAAGGTGTGATTCTATATGGACGTGTGAGCTAGAGGGCTACTGGACAGAGGGATTACACACTAAAAGGTGTGATTCTATATGGACGTGTGAGCTAATGGGCTACTGGACAGAGGGATTACACACAAAAAGGTGTGATTCTATATGGACGTGTGAGCTAATGGGCTACTGGACAGAGGGATTACACACTAAAAGGTGTGATTCTATATGGACGTGTGAGCTAATGGGCTACTGGACAGAGGGATTACACACAAAAAGGTGTGATTCTATATGGACGTGTGAGCTAGAGGGCTACTGGACAGAGGGATTACACACTAAAAGGTGTGATTCTATATGGACGTGTGAGCTAATGGGCTACTGGACAGAGGGATTACACACAAAAAGGTGTGATTCTATATGGACGTGTGAGCTAATGGGCTACTGGACAGAGGGATTACACACTAAAAGGTGTGATTCTATATGGACGTGTGAGCTAGTGGGCTACTGGACAGAGGGATTACACACTAAAAGGTGTGATTCTATATGGACGTGTGAGCTAATGGGCTACTGGACAGAGGGATTACACACAAAAAGGTGTGATTCTATATGGACGTGTGAGCTAGTGGGCTACTGGACAGAGGGATTACACACAAAAAGGTGTGATTCTATATGGACGTGTGAGCTAATGGGCTACTGGACAGAGGGATTACACACTAAAAGGTGTGATTCTATATGGACGTGTGAGCTAATGGGCTACTGGACAGAGGGATTACACACAAAAAGGTGTGATTCTATATGGACGTGTGAGCTAGTGGGCTACTTTATTGCTGGAAACCTGAAAGTTCAAATTTTGATTAGCTCTACTCTCATGTATCACAAGAAATAGAGTAATACTTAAAGGTTTTATTTTTGCTTAATTAGAAGACTGCACATTTGAGATGAGTGAAATAATTTTACCGTATTAAAAACTAATATTTAAATCTCAATGAAAAAGCTATTTCATTCATCCCAATTTTACATATGCCAAGTGAAGAATGCAATAAATCTCTCTTAAATGTAATACTTGTTTTGAGCATAACTGAAATAACAAGTGACCTTTTAAACTTTTAATGATGGGCTTGCGGTTTTTCGATTCATTAAATTTAATTTCAATATAAGGAATTAATAAAATGATACAGGAAAATATTTTAACACCGTTTATTAAAACATAATAAAAATGTGATATTATTCTAAATACAGTTTGTATTTACAGATGTTCAAAAAATACATATCTATGAAAATAAAATATTATTTCAAACATTCTGTTTAGTAACTAGTAAAACGATAAAATATATTTTGCTTGCTATGTCAGGGAACAAATATCACTGATTTATTATTTAAAACAAAATCACAAAGATCACTCTACAGGTGCAAAAGTCCTAAGTTGTTTTCAGTTTCACTTTGACCAGTCCTTTTCCGATGCATGCAAGGTTGCTTGTGTTTGTATGATTCATATCATGCAATGCCGGCCTCACAATATTTTTGTTTTATCAATAATTACTAAACAATAAGATTATGGAAAATATAGTTTATTTATACATATTTTATGTTCTTTTTTGGTGAAAATAAATAAACAAAAAAATTAACAATTGGCTGAGGCGAGCCCTCTACAGCTCATCACCGATAGTAACATTGGATTTGAATTGCGAGTCACTTGATAGTGAAACAGTAGTCTCCTGTATACACTAATTCATTGGCTCTCAAAGGGTGTTCTGCAAAATTCCCTAGGCGTTGTGCCAAGTGCTCTATGTTTGGTCAGTGTTATTGAAATATTTTTAGAGTAGTTTCATTCAATAATGATTTTTAAAAAGAAATAACAAAATATGTTTGAAAGCTTAAATATTTATTTTTCAGATAATTTAATAATGAGGTATATTTGATCTTGTCGTTTCTTACACATAATTTCAACTCTTGGTTGAGTATTTTCTGTTCGTTTGCAAGAATTCTCTGAGCATGTGTATTTCTGAGTCTCCCATAGTATTGCCATATGGCACGTTCGCTGTGCCATGAGGACTCACACGTGTAAAGTAAAGGTGTACCTTGAATAAAAACTGATTGAGAACCACTGCCTAGTTAGTTATTCCAACATAGCACCTGTGACCTGGTTCTAGTGTAGTGTGGAGCTTGTGTACACTCCAAATAGCTAGTAATTTTCTTTAAACCCTAATTTCTACAGACTAGTAACTGGGATAGCCTTACTCTAGTGGAGTGTGTACCTTGTCTCCTCTTGAAGTCCCTAGTCAGCCAGCATTTTAACAATAGCCAGTGCTGTCGATGATGACAGGATCTTCTTGCTAACTAGAACATGTCTGTTTGCTGCAGAGAACTGCTATTGAACAACAATTACTTACGCTCGCTTCCCTTTGAACTGGGAAAATTATTTCAACTTCATGTCCTGGGCCTGCAAGGCAACCCGCTGTCTAAGGACATCCTGTCGCTGTACGGAGAGCCCAATGGCACGCACAAGCTGATCACGTTCATGCTGGACAGTTTACAAGGTAGGGGCATTCTTGCCAGCTTTGTTTTTTACTCTATATGTTTTTTACTCTTGGTTTTTTTTTAAAGAAATAACAAATAATCTATCATTAGATAATAAAAACATAAAATACAATATAGTATTAATAGTCGTCAACAAATAAAATTTAATATTTAAAAATAAATATAGGTGTTTAGTGAGAAATATCAAATGTTTTGGGAGGTTAAATTATTAATATTATTATTAGCACCGCGTCTTACTACCCGTTCGGGTTACACACATTTACGCTAATGTGCAATGGTAGGGTGATTGTGAGGTGAAATGGAGGACTTACAGTTTAACGTGGAATCCGAACCCCGGTGGAGGCCTGGCATTCCACACATTCACAAGTTGTGATTAATACATGTCTTGTCAGAGGTGAAGGAAGGGTTTGGCAATCAGATAAATTTGTGCAGGGACCGAGGATGTAACCCCGGATCCCCAGCACAGTAAACTGCCACCTTACACCTAGACCACCAGGTCACCGGGGGTTGAAGTATTATTGGTTATTATTAGTAAAAAGGTTCATACAAACATATGTCCAATTCTCGATGGATATGAAGATACAGCTGTTTTAAAACTGGCGCATAAAAAGCCATTATTACTTTTTAGGTGTATTAAAGAATTATTAATGACTTGTCTGTGTTAATTGACTGTTTGAATGATAATATAAAACACAAATAATTGACAAATAATTTACAGTTCACAATAACTGTTTGAAAACCCCATCACCAACCTCAAAGTACCTTGCAACTCTTGTGGTAATAGTACATATTTTATTCTGAGGTTGTTTCGGTGTTCTTTTATCAGGGCAGCACTATTCATAATACGAGAGCAATTCATCTCTTGTATTATTTTTTTTGTATACTTCGCTTTTCATCCATCTCCACAAACCATAATCTAAGGGAGTGAGGTCTGGAGACTTTGGTGGCCAATGAATGGGACCCCCACGGTCGATCCATCGTTCAGGGAAAGCTAGGTTTAGATATTCTGTCATCTGACGACTGTAATGTGCAGGATTTACTTCATGCTGAAGGATCATACCAATCCTTAAAGCTAAGGGAACCTCCTCCAAAAAAAGAGAAAGTTCGTTTACAGAAATTGTAGATAAATGGGCCATTTAAGACGATTTTTTAACACAAGAGACCCAATAACCTAATTGTCATTCATACCACACCACATGCTTACAGATAAATGACATGGAAAACTGATTTCTAAAGAGGCATATGGATTTTTGTTGGGCCACCAATGTGCGTTGCCGGTATTGTCAATACTGTCACACGTAAAAGTAGCTTCCTCGCTGAACAGTGTTAATGTGATTATTTGGTCATTAGCATTTACCCACTGACAAAATTCCATTTGAATGGTTCCATCTCCTGGTTGAAGGTGTTGCACAAGCCATGTTGATGAAATGTTTGCCATACTCTTGTATGTGGAACACCACTACCTGTAGAAATTCTTTGTGTGCATGTAGTAGGACTAAGTTCTACTGACCAAAGAATTTCTTCTTCAACCACACTTTGTACATTTGAACGTTCAGAAGTAATAAGAGAGTTGGGGTCTGTAACAGTCTCACACAATCTGTTTTAAACACTAGTAAACACTTTTGGTGCCTGAACTCTGTGATTAGGAAATCGTCAACAATATTCTCTACAAGCAGCAATGGTATTTCCATTACAAAAATCGTAAACAAATATAATATCACCATACTTATTATGTGTAAAGATTTGTAGCATTCTTAACAATAATTCTTACACTACATCAGGTTATAACTGCTTCTTAGTCACAGCTAGTTAAGAGAGCTATGTGTGGATTTGTACACACCATCTGCTGTATCACCGCATTCATCGAGAATAGGAAACATGTTTATATTATTATTATTATTATTATTATTATTATTATTATTATTGTTGTTGTTGTTGTTGTTGTTGTTGTTGTTGTTGTTGTTGTTGTTGTTGTTATTATTATTATTTAGCACCGCATCTTACTACCCGTTAGGAATTGGGAAGGTTGAATAGAGGAAGTGAACCCGCATTTGCGTGGAGGGAGAGTGGGAAACCATTTAGGAAAAACCACCCCCAGTTCACTCGACCGAGATTCGAACCTCGATCTCCTCGTCCTCGGCAGTCGGGCTCAACACAACTAGCGCGTTAGCCAACTACGCCACCGAGGCGGGTATGTTTATATGAACTTTTTTACTCGAAATAATCAATACTACAACACTACAACCTCCCAAAATATTTGCTATTCCTCCTGAAACACTCTTGCATAGATCTATATAAAAATACATATACACTATTTTTAAAATAGAGGTAAGTTTAAACAATAACTTGACTTTTGCTTTCCCTCAATGATGTTACTATTGACCATGTACTAAGTTTTAAGCTCACTTAACATAAGCCAACATGCTCTTCACAAACTGCATTCTCATGGCCACCCCCTTCCCTTGTGTATCCTACACTCAAATGTCCATATTTTTGCTGCATATGTGGATATGGGTACAAATGTCACCATATACAGCACTTCCTTACACTTTAAATTCACTTTTATTCTTCATAGCAGGTATTTTACACACCAATAGAACAACTCCCTTGCTGCTGTCTTCTTTTAAAATTCTTTCTACCCCCATTCTTCGCCCCACTCACGCCTCGCCTTTCTCAGCTCTAATCCATCCAACTTTATAGATTTACTAGGCCTTATCCTATTCCTTGTCATTACCATCATTTCACACATCCTCATACTAAATTTAATTCCACACTCTTTCACTCCTTAATTCTATTCCTGTAACTGTTCCTGTACTTCCTCTTCCTTCTCCCCGTACCATCAAGCCATCAGAAAACATGGCTTTCATTCTTTCCTCTGTGGTTCCTTACTACTTTATTAGTGACCATTCCCATTATTATTACAAAGCACTCCCATGCTTCACTCTTTCTTATTTGGAACCATCCCGTCCACCCCTTCTTCATCTTAATAAAACTCATGCTCTCCTCACACATACACTTTACTCTCATTACAACTCCTCTTTCCACTCCAGCCTCCACCATAACTTTCCAAACTTTATTTCTCACCACACTATAATATGCCTTCTCCACATCCATAAATACCAATACTAAGTCCTTCTCAAATTCATACCACGCTACTACAGTATATTAGGTTTCAGAACGTTGTCATAAGATGAATCATTGCCTTTATTTTCGCTTGTCAATGCATGTACTGTATTGCAATCGTCATAATTATATTTACAACACTAAAAAAATGTTATAAATAGGTTACTACAGAGCTTAACACACAGATAGCGTGCATATTGTGTTTGTACACTAACTTAGTCTATCACGAAGCCGGTATTGTCATGTAGTTAAACCTTCTACTATCTATGCAGCTGTCAGATACTTGGGGGTGTACTGTTGATTAGGTTTAACATGCAACTTTTATGGTTGCGCCATGGCAAAACAGCATGTACGCATGCACGGGCTAGTTCAAGGACAAGCCAACAGTATCAGTAAGTAACTTAGGGGAATAGTGAGAAGCCGTGTGGTGCTTACTGTCTTTTTTAAAAACATTTTTATTTTTAACATACTTATTGACAACACATCCTTCTACAACGTTCAATTAGACCCGCCACCGATATCTTCGCGTAAAATAGTCATAGTAAATTGGTTGAAATAACACAATATTTCCTTCAGTAATAATACGCTCAAACCAGAATTACACTCAATTCACTATTCTACTACACATTATTATATAAAATAAATAATTGTAAATAGGATATTATGCATTTTTAAAATCTCAAGTTGATTTCTTGCAACCAAGTAAAATAATTTTTTATTTAAAAAAATAATTGTCTCATATTTGAATTTGTATTTTATGTACACATTTCAAATTCAAATATGAGAAAACATGTCAAGCATAACTTTTATCCAATGAACAAACTTAAAGGTGTGGTTTTTATTTATTGTTCTACACTATTATTAACTATAGTTGATTTATAATACTACTTTCAATTTTATTTCTTTTTATTGAAATCATATATTTGATCTAACTTTGCTACTATTATAATCTAGAAAATTCAATCAGTTTTTAGTATTAATATTACTTTACTGATTTAATTTAAAATGATATATATTGGGTTTTAAAGATTAACTATGTGAATATTATTTTAACCATACACAATATCTGAACATTATTTAAAAAACACATCAAGTGTCAACTCATTAATATGTATATAATAGTTTTTTACAATATTTTGTATTTTGAATGCTAAAATATTTATCAGACTACTTGTTTAAATTATATTTAATGAAGCCTAGTGTCACATGCTTGTTTTGTAATGATGTTATTTCTCAACACACATGATGTTGCTGCAAAAAAAATTCAATTTTTTCCTCCATGCCATTTTCAACACATTTTATTGTGCTATGAATATAGTTGGCCCCAGTATGTGAGTCATGTTCATCAACATAGGACTTTATTACCACCAATGCTAATTCACCTCTAGCAAGCTCATCTGAACTTTGATCCTGGTGTCAGGAAATTGAATCCCAACTGTTATGTTTGTATTTAGTAATTTATTTATTCATCGATCTGGTTTACAATCTACAATTAAATATGAACAAAAAACATGTCTCTTCCTCTCTGCACTCACTTATATATTACAGCTCCTGAGCCAGTCATGTGACTAGTCACCACTCTAGTCAAATACACAACGTCTTATAATATACAACATCTCCCCTCCAACAAAGTTAATTTAAACATTGCACTGGTATATATAAAAAAAAACACTTTTCTTATTTTTATAAATCTAGTCTCATAGGTTTTCTTATTATCCTACCAGATCTGGAAGTTATCTTAGGAGATGTAAGTTCAGGCATAGTTAGTGATGGAGGTGACTTTGGTTGAGAACTGGTTTGTTGTATTGTAGGAATAGTCTCGGGTTGGATAGGCCTAGGACTACATATTGAAGTTTTAGGGATTGGATCATTTATGCTGGGCTCTGGATTATAAAATGATGGAGGTGGATTCAATGACTTCCTTAATCCTTTCCTATTCCTTCTAATTTCCCTACCATCACTTTGTTTTACAATAAACGATCTGGGTGTGAAGTGTTTAGTTACTATTTGACCTGGTTCCCAAACTTTGTCTTTTTGTATTAAAATTGATTCTTTGGGTTTTAAATCAGGTAAATTTTTAGCACCCCTATCATACCACAACTTTGTCTTAATGTTTTTTGCTATAAGTTTATCTTTGATATTGATATCATAATTATTTTGTTTAAGTAAGTTAGATGAAGTAGGTATTTTACTTTTAATCCTTCTGTTTAGCATAAGTTGTGCTGGAGATAAATTTATATCTTTAATTGGAGTGTTTCTGTATTCCATGAGTGATATAAAAATATCTTGACCTCCTTCATAAGCTTTTCGAAGCATATTTTTAGCTATTGAAACCGACTTTTCCGCAAGTCCATTAGACTGAGAGTAAAGTGGACTTGAGGTTACATTTAAGAAATCAAAATCTAAGGCAAAATTTCTAAATTCAAAACTGTTGAAAGGCATGTTATCTGAGATCAAAATGTCTGGTATTCCAAATCTAGCAAATATAGATTTGAGTTTTTGAATTACATGATTAGCTGTTTTACCTTTTAAGATTTCTATTTCTATCCATCTAGTATAGTAATCAGTTACAACCAAATAGTCATTGGACCCAAATTCAAATAGATCTGTGGCTAATTTTTGCCAGGGCCTATCAGGTGGTGGATGGCTAATCATCGGTTGTTTGACATTACTTTTGCGAAATTTTTCACATATTTTACACTTAAGTACAATTTCTTGGATTTCTTTGCACATACCTGGCCAAAACAGCACTTGTCGTGCTCTTGATTTACATTTTTCAATCCCTAAATGACTCTCATGAATTAAGGTTAACATGGCTTTTCTTAATGAAATTGGTACAATTAGTTTATCATCTAAAAATAACAAATCATCTTCTACAGTAATTTTGTCCTGCAAATTAAAGTAAAATTTAACATTATTAGGGCATTTGGATTTTGTGTTTGGCCAGCCATTTACATAAAAGTATTTGAGCAAACTTAAATCTGGATCTTTTTCTGTTTCTATTTTGAACTTAGTTTTTTTTTCCATAGTCATTGGTAAGTAATTACTTAGTGAGTGAACTACATATGTTAATTCTGGATCATCTTTAACTGGGTCCTTTAAGTAAGCTCTAGATAAGGTATCTGCCATAAACATTTGTTTACCCGGTACATAAGCAATTTTGATTTGATACTTAATTAATTTAAGCAATAATCTTTGCAACCTAGAAGACACTTTAGAAATGTCTTTATTTACAATGGTTACTAAAGGTTTGTGGTCAGTTTGAACATGTACAAGTCTGCCATAGGTTAGCTGGTGAAACTTTTCAAGGCCATAGGTAATGGCTAAAAGTTCTTTTTCTATCTGAGCATATCTTTGTTCAGTTTCTGTAAGACTTCTAGATCCATACGAGACAGGGTGTCCATTTTGTAAAATACAAACTCCAAGGCCATCCTTAGAGGAGTCACACTGTAACGTTAACGGTTTGGAACTATCAAATATAGCTAATACTGGTGCTTTTGTTAACTCACTTTTTAACAGATTAAGCGCTTGTTCATGTTCAGGTAACCACTGCCAGTCAATATCATTTTTAGTAAGATAACGCAAAGGCGCAGTTATCTTAGATAGGTTAGGTATGTATTGCGATAAGTACTTTGACATCCCCAGTAACCTCATTAACTCTTTTTTACTTTTAGGTCTTTCCATCTTTATAATGGCTTTGACATGATCAGGATCAGGTTTAATTCCTTCATTTGAAACAATTTGTCCTATAAAGTTTACTGATTTTACTCTGAACTGAAACTTGTTTTTATTAAACTTTACATTGTTTGCTTTAGCCTTTTGTAAGACTTTATTTAAAATCTGATCATGCTCTTTTTCACTAGAGCCACCAATAATTAAATCATCAAAGTAGATTTCACATCCTTCAATATCACCAAAAATATCAAAGTTTCTTTTTTGAAAAATTTCAGGGGCTGAACATAACCCATAGGGTAATCTTTTAAACCTATACCTGCCAAATGGTGTATTAAAGGTACACAAATATGAACTAGGCTCATTTAACTCTATGTGCCAAAAACCTTCTTTCATATCTAACACTGAAAACACTGTTTTCCCACTTAACCTTGACATTATTTCTTCTGCTTTTGGAATCAAAAACTGTTCCTTCTTTATCGCATTATTAAGATCTTTAGGGTCTAAACATAGTCTTAATGTGTGATTAGGTTTCTCCACTATAACTAAACTATTGACCCACTCAGTAGGTTTTGTAACCTCTGTAATAATATCTTTTTCTTTAAGATCATCCAGAGTATTTTTAAGTTTAATGTGCAAGCTTAGAGGCACACGCCTAGGAGGATGTATTTTTGGAATGACATTATCTTTTAATTCTATGTTAAGTTTGCCAGGGAATTTCCCCAGTCCATTAAAAACTTCAGTATGCTTAGCGATAACATCTGCTTTGCTTATATGCTCTGTAATGTAATCTATTCCTATTTTAGCTAACAAGTTAAGTTTAAGACAATCACTTAAGCCTAGTAAAGGTACTGAATTTACATTTGCTACTACAAATTTAATCTGTTGATTTTGTTCATTACGAGAAGAGCAATTTATTATTACTGTTCCCTCAGGCTTAATTTTATTTTTGTCCCCAAAAGCTACCAATATAGCATTAGTTTCAGTTAACTTGTTTTTGTTATCTAGTTTATTGTACACACTTAAGGGAAGAATGCTAGTTTCTGCTCCTGTATCCAATTTAAATTTAACTTTTTGTTCATCCAACAAAATGGTTTCAAACCAAGAAACAGTGTTTCCTACGCTGTCAATTTTAACCTCAGAATTTAGTTCTAAGTTATCACTATTAGTTAAGCCTGTTTGAATTTTATCAATAAACAAATGATTAGAAAATTCACTTTCTAGCCTAGGGCCTGCTTCATTTTTCCAGTTTCCATTAGATATTTGATCATTTTCTATTACATTATTTGGATCAACTTCTAACACTTCATGTACCTGCCTATTTCTAGGTCTAAAATTGCATAGCTTAGCAAAATGATTCAATTGCTTACATTTAGAACATACCTGCCTAAATGCTGGACAAGCTCTGGGCTTGTGTGTATAACCACATTTTTTACATTCATAACTTTGAACACTCCCACTAGGCCTATTATTATCACTGGGCCTTTTTACAGCTTTGACACTTTTATTATGCACTTTCACTGACTCTACACTTTTTTCCTGAAGGGCTTTCACCTGTAGTCTGCTGACTTCAGCGGCTCTGCAGAACTCTGCAGCCTTCTTTAGGGTTAGGTCCGGCTCTCGAAGCATACGTTCTTGAAGAATATTATCTTGGATTCCCAAGACGATCCTGTCCCTTATGAGAGAATCCTCTTCCTTGAATTCACATGTAGATGCAGAGGTTTGTAATTCTGTTAGGAAGCTGTCAAACGTTTGTCCTTCTTTCTGGTACACATTGAAGAATTTATATCTTTCAAAAATTACATTTTTAAGTGGTTGACAGTAGGCTTCAAATTTTTTCAGGATAGTTTCAAGTTTATCCTTATCTTCTCCTGTTGCATACTTAAAAGTGTTGTACACTTCAAGTCCATCTTCACCAATCAGATTCAGTAAAATGGCTATTTTAGTAGTTTCTTCGGCTTTCGTTTTTCCTACTGCTTCCATAAATAGTGTGTATCTTTGTTTGAACTTACGCCAATTTTCCGATACGTTGCCGGTTAGTTCTAATGGTTGAGGTGGGCGAAAAACCGTGTCCATTATGATAACCTTATTCTTCCAGACTTATTTTTTTTTATATGCGAACTTCAATGACGCAACATCAAAAACTCCGTTTTACTACAAACAAAAAAATTTTTTTTAAGGTTATCCACTTGGCTGTATATTCGTGTCCAACTTTCCATTAGAAAATTAATTTAACAAACGCGACGACGTTCACTTCTGACACCATGTTATGTTTGTATTTAGTAATTTATTTATTCATCGATCTGGTTTACAATCTACAATTAAATATGAACAAAAAACATGTCTCTTCCTCTCTGCACTCACTTATATATTACAGCTCCTGAGCCAGTCATGTGACTAGTCACCACTCTAGTCAAATACACAACGTCTTATAATATACAACACCAACTGGGTGTATTATGGGTTATGAGAGTTTCATCATGGTTTTCCTGTCCTCTTCATGCTAATTTGGGCTTCATTCCTTTTAGGTTGTAGTCCTAATTTATATTCTTAGATTTTCTGTGGCCTGCCTGCTTACATTATTATTATTTACTAAAAATGTTCCACAGAAGAAATAACTTTAAAAAACTCAAAGGTAAATTATACTACTTCGAGAAATGCAAAGATAAGGCTTAAAAATTACACAAGGCAACACTTGTATCTAGAGTTGGGCAAACCTACTTTTTCTCAAACTTGATTTCATTTTAGCTACCTCCAAATATTGAAAGCAAATCTTAGGAAACATGCTCTAGGCATAGGCTATTTTCTTACATCAACACATTTTTTTTTTCTTTGCTTATTTTGTCCACATTAATTCTTGAGTTGTAAATAAAATTGAAATCATAACAAAATAATAGATTTTGTTTGTTTATTAGAGTGAGGATTTTCATTCAGTCACCTGACAAAACTAGTGGTTTAGGGACTGGTGACTAGTTTTGCCCTTTATTATGCCCTTTATTATGCTATGCCAAGCCATAAGCACAGGAAATAACGTAATTGGGGACCAAAGTGGATTTAAACAAAAGAGATTAACAATGGGTAAGATTCTTACTATTCATCAAATATAAGAAAAAAACAGGGGAATACAACATGATTGTTTATCAATTTAAAACATAGATTTTAAAAAGGCTTTTGATTCAGTTAAAAGAAACAAATTATATGAAATTTTAGTTAAGTTTGGGATACCCAAAAAACTTGTCACGCTAAATGAGGTATATTTGACTGATACACATGGCAGGGTATCGGTTGAATTTCACCTATTATATATTTTTGAAATACATAATGGTTAGAAACAAGGCAATGCGCTTTGCCCATTACTTTTTAATCTAGCTATAAAAGTATTCTCTTAGGGTAATGCAAGGGACTAGGGCAGGATTGACATTAAATGGTACAATGCGGTTCTTAGGATATGAAGATAGTATAACTTTGTTTAATAATAGTATAGAAGTTGTTGACAGTCTAATGCAGACATTTTATTAGAGGCCAGTAGGAAAATAGGTTTATAAGTGAACATTGAAAAAACTAAGTATATGATGAACACAAAAAACACAGATTGAAGACAATAAATTAATAGATTACTTCAAACAACATATCATTTGACATCGTTAATGAGTTTAAATATTTAGGAGCAATTTCATCTATCAACAACAATATTAGATTGGACATTAGGAAATGCATGCTATTATTTGGTCAGTAAGTTGTTGACATCTCGCCTCCTTTCAAGGAATGTAAAACTCAGAATATACAACACAATGTTGTTACCGGTTAAGTTCTCTATGTGTGTGAAACTTGATCTCTTAACACACATGACAAAATAAAATTTAGGGTGTTTTAAAACAAGGTGCTTAGGAGGAGGATATTTGGTCCTTAAAGGTTGAGGATACTGAGGAGTGAAGGAGGTCATATAATGATGAGCTATATACCCTGTACTCATTACAAAACATTGTTAGGATAACCAAGTCTCGTAGATTACGGTGGGCAGAACATGCAGCGTGAATGGGAGAATTAAGAACCGTATTTAGGGTACAGACTGGCAAACCCACTGGGAAGAGACCGTTGGGAAGACCTAGAAGCAGATGGGAAACAGCATTATAATAGACCCGAAAGAGATAGGGTGTAATGTAGTGGACTGGATAGAACTAGCTCAATATAAGGATAGGTGACATGCTTTTGTATGTGCGGCAATGAACTTTCAAGCTCCAAATGCCAAAGAGTAAGTAAGTAAACCACCAATATCAAAATAAAAATTCATAATGAAATAGTTTTTCTTCAAATCTTGACTGACTTTTTTTTTTTAATCTCCAATTCTCCTAAGAACTTGAAGATTCAAAAGGCCCATCAATACTTTTTTCATTTTCAGTATTGACAGCCGTTAGTAGTGTGATATTTACTATTTCCCTTAGTTTTCAGTATGGATCACAGATATCTCTTAAGGTCTTTATATTTTATATTGATCCCCAGAAAAACCAATCTCTCCACTCCTGCCTTAGATTAATTAAGCCATGCTTGTATTTTTTCTAAACCAGGGCTTTCTAACATTTTCTAATAAAAGGACCGGCAAGGTTTGGGGGCAAATGTCAAGATTTTTCCTTAGCAGATTTAATTCCAGTAAATCTAGAGGTGTAAAGGGTTTATGTTGCACTCAAATGAATATATACTATTTTAGCACATTAATTAACCTGCTTCAGTGGCTGCATGGTCTCAAACTCATATTAGTCAAAGGTCCAAATTTATGAACTCGGGGCTTATTGTGGCCCACAGCCAATATAATTATTATTATTAGCACTGTGTCTTACCCGTTCGAGTTGTACAAACACTAATGTTTAATGGTAGAGTGATTGTGAGATGAAATGGAGTACAAACAGTTTAACATGGGTTCCAAACCACGGTGGAGGCCTGGCATTCCACACATTCACAAGTTGTGATTAATACACATCTTGTCAGAGGTGAAGGAAGGGTTTGGCAATCAGATAAATCTGTGCCGGAACCGAGGATTGAACCCCGGACCCTCAGCACAGAAGTCTGACACCTTACCCCTAGACCGCCAGGTCACCTAGCCAATAGAAAAATGTTTGTTTAAATATATTCTATACTTCTGCAGTGCAGCATACTATCTATCCCGTCTATACACCTTTTAATTATTCTAGTGGGTAAGGAATGAAGAAGCTATAATTTAGAGGAAATGTAACCACATTTTAACTAAGGGAATGTGAGAAACCATCTAGGAAAAACCATCCTCTGTACATCCAACTGAAATTTGAACCTTGAACTTCCCGGCACCGGGCTACTAAACCAGAAAACTTGATGTGTATTCCGCATGCCTATCGATGTATTTATATTCTGATTTTTTTTGATGCTGTGTATTTAAAATCACAAATTCACATTTAAAATATTTAAAAATCAATATTTTCCCAGATATTTATGTGGGTAAGTGAAATAGTCGAATCAATATTTATTTAAACTATGTAAATAAAAATTCCCACAATCAATTATATGATGTGATCATTAAATATAGCACAGTTTGAAATAGCTCAAAGACTTTTTTCTGTTATTCAAAATTATGCACACACCAACATTAAACTATTATTTTCTGTGTATGTATATGACTGCAGGCGGAGTAGTGTTATATAAGTATCACAGACAAGCGAGCCGGTCAAATATATCTCGTGAGCCCATGAGTTTGTGAACCCTGGTCTTAGGCATCATTTGCGTGTTAGACTAGACTGCCGATGACAGGGAGATTGGGTTCGAATCTCAGTCGGGTGTGCAGAGAGTATTTTTTTTTTTTCAAAATGGTTTTCATATAAATGCAGGTACACTTCCTCTGAATTCAACCATTCTCATCAGCGTAGTTAGTACACATGTGTATAACTTTAACAGGTACTAAGAAACTGTGCTAACAAAAAAAAACAAAAAAAAAAAGATTTCTAAACAAAATTGATTATCAAGATTTCTAAAATATAACTACAACTTCATCTAAGAATTTAATTTTAGTTCAGCAGCATCGAGCCCACGAACATTGCCACACTTCTCTAAACCACCCTACTCATTTCCAGTCGTTAGATGAAGTTGCTTATGTTGAACATGACAATAAGACCACAGTATGCAGTGACTGACACAATCAATGCCTGGTTCTGATCCCTGGGAATCATTGTGGTGTGGTAATTGTTGTAACCAGTCAGACTAGGATATTAAAGTGGTTGTATTTGTTGCTTCCTGGCTGGTGCGCCCTGCCCTAACTAGTCTGAGTGTGAGTGTGTGTGGTATTAATGGGCTGCTGGTGTCATTGACCTCGGGTATGAACAGTTAAGGGTGTGGGCAGACCACAAACGTAAACAATCATGTGGGCTCAACAGTCCCTAGATCTTTTTCACTTCATCTCGTTTAACTTAAATTTAGGACAGACAACAACAGGATACTATACTATTAATCTACAAGTTAATATGGTAAAAAAATCGGACAAATCCAAGTTTGTAATAACTATATTACTGTTGAAGTAGAGGTCAAAGTTCAGATCTGGACCAGTGAGGGATAGGTTTATACATGTGATTTATCATTGATGTATCCATCTTATCGCCACACTAATGCAAGTGCATATCATATAAACTTCCACCTAAAAATTCAGCTGTTAGTAACTCTTTATGTTAAACTTGGTATTAAAAAATAAAATAAAAGTTTCCAAAGGTAAACAAACTCATAAAATATATCATGTTCTCCATGTTTTAATTAAAAAATATAGTAATGAAAAACTCTACATTTTACTCGGGCATTAGCACGTCTGTCTGCAAACTTCAAAACACCATGTTTGACTCTTTTTTTTTACAAAGTGCTGAAGTAATGGTCTAATATTTGGTTATTGGATTCATTTTAGAATTAAGTTAATAAACTCTCATTGACGGCCATAATTAAATAGCACTATGCATAAAAACTGTTTACAAAGGTTTTGTAAATAATTCTTTTAACATCCCATGGATGAGGACCCAGCCCACTATGCTTGCCAGTGGATCTCCCCCTCCCCCCCTCCACCCACGAGCCATGGTGACTGCCCCACCTCACTTCCTGTTTGTCCATATAGTTTGTGTACTGGTCCTGTTCCGCCCCCATGCTGACCCAGACCTTGGCCACTGTCCAGGTTTAGCGGCAGCAACACATCTCTCTTGCACTCCTTCTAACTTCCTATTTCACTAACTACTTGCCTCTTTTTTTTTTTTAATCAGCCCGTTTTACTACCTCTTCAGGTTGTACACATATTTTATAATTACTTTAATGAGGAAAGAAGCATTTTAGAGGTACTTTACCCACAATTTCATGGAGAATGGTAAACTAGTTAAGAAATACCGCCCTCACTAGACCTGAGCAGGGCCCGAACCCCAGTCTACTAATCATATTCAACAGGCCAGTTTAACATAACCGTGACACCATATACCGTTAGGCCACTGATGCGTGATACCTTCCTCTCTCACTATCTTTATTTTCCTTTCTCACTATCTCTATTTCCTCTTCACTATCTCTACTTCCTCTCTCTCTCTCCTCCTTTCTTTCTCCCTCCCTTTCTTTTTCCTCCCTCCCTTTCTTATTCTCTCATCCATTGTTTCATTTTTATTTTCCTTTCCTCTCATCTCCTCTTCACTTCTCTCTCCCTTCCTCTCTTCTTTATTCTTATTTTATCTCTTTATCTCACCTCTTTTCCTCTACCATTCTTTCTCTCTACCTCTCTCTTCTCCCTTTTTCTCACTATATTTCTCTAAGGACCATTTCCTCCCTCCCCCCCCATTTGCTGATACAGTCCTAATTATATAATATTTATAAGGATATCCGTATTATTTGTAAAGTAGCTCAAAATAAATTATACTTTGAAATGGTTGTTTTCTTAATTAACTAAAAAAAAATTATTGGTAACCTTCAAAAATTAGAAAAAAATAAAAATTATAAATAAATTATATGTGGATTTGCTTGTACATAGTTTGTTGTTGTATGATTATGTGTTCAAGCTATCGAGTATTATATTTGTTCATTTAAAACAACCACCTATTAATAATCCTAACTGCATTTTTATTGCAACAATTAGGCCTATATTTTTAATTTAAAAGGTCAGGTTTTTTCAATGGATTACCATGAAATAGTTATTTATCCAAACATTGTTGAATGAGGGCCGAGACTATAAAGTACATTTGAATGACAAGCAGTAGTTCCTGCTTCAAATCATTAAACAGGGGAGAACTGGTGTCAGGTGAATTAACTTTAGAATCTAGGCTTTGAATGTCATCAATCAATGAGAGTCAACTTATTCATGTATACGCTATGCATGTTGTTGATTACATATTTTTTCTTAAATAACGATTTAATTTTTTTTGAATAGTCATTATTGTTAGCACTAGTTATTTTGATGCACACAAGGTTGACTATTGATCAGCAGCAGAGAACAAATAAATACTTCATTTCATTCAATTATAAAATACAAACTGCTCTTGGGGAATATTGAATGAAAACAATCAAATTATTATTCAATAGTATGGAAACAATAGTTTTCATAATTCAATAGCTTAAATAACTCGAAAGTGTCTGTCCATTACCAAGAATATGTATCAGCTTCTACCCACTTAAACTTTATCAATACTACTAAGTTCAAACTTTAAAATCTGCCAAGAGATGTCACTAACATTATGTGCGGTCCATAATCTCAAAAGAGTAATGGGGAAGGATCATGCAACTAGAATTTGTTGATTCAAAGTGAATAGGATGTATGGTGATTATTTGAAGGTTACCGACACCCAGCGTCCATAAATGAACTGGGCCACTAAAGATGTATAAACTAAATTGCAGCATGGATCAAACTACATCTATACTTTGGACAGAAAGGGCCATGTCATTAAATAAAAATTTTAAACGAAAAATAAGAACACATTTTCGTAGTAACTTCCATGTTTAATATTTGAACTTTTTAGGTGAAAATTATCTGTTAAGTCCTATTTATAAAAAGGAAATAATGTTATCGTAACACTTATTATTTTCTGCAGTAAAATAATGTTTTATTTTATATGCAATATTGTTGTGATGCTTTCTTGCAGTTCAAGTCAATAAATTGCATGGAAAGTTACTCAATCTCTAAGTGTGCACCTGCCCAACTGCTCCTATGCAATCCTGTACGGCAGGAGAGTGTTGGGTGTCGTATGACAGACGGGCGCTTACGTTGATAAATTTTCAGCCCTTCTATGGACTTATGATCTAATAATATAGAATCATATTCGAAGGTCAACCAATCACCCATTCAGCACAAACTTCTTGTTATTTTGTATACTGGGAGTTTGGTTGACTCCTGAGATTAGATTATATGTATATATGGCCATGACCCTGTGCCCACAAAGTGTGCCTCTTGCTTTAAAAAGTTTTAGTCAAATGGGACATGATCATGTTGATATTTCATATCTCCCAAGAACTTTATAATTTGGTGTATTTGTTTCTGGAGATTATGTACTAAAAAACATCCTTAACACTATTTTAACAGGCTGAAGTTTTTTTTAAGGAAAACCCTTTGATACACAACTGTGTACAGATCTGCTTCCGTGGCTGAATGGTCTAAGGCGTCATTCTTGTGTTAGACTGACCTGTGGAAGATGGGGAGATCGAGGTTCGAATCCTGGTTGGGTCTACTGAGGGTGGTTTTTCCTGAATGGTTTCCCACTCTTCTTCCACATAAATGCGAGTAGATTACCTCTAAAATACTTCCTTCCTCATCACCAGCCCATTAGAGTAATTATTGTATATGCATATAACCAGTGGTGTAGTCCTGGACAAAAAGGCACCGGGGTGGTCATTCTTCTTATTCGAAGAAACTTGCTAAGTGGAAAATTTGATTACCAATTTAATGTGTAAAATTTAAGAATATGCTTTAATTGTTTTAAAATTATGACGACAAGATGTAAATAATAGTAGTGTAACTCATTCTGTTAATCTTTTGATATCAATTAAATCAATAACCAGAGTTCATTTTTTATTAAATGCTCAGGAACATGACATGGCATGATTTTGTCTCCACAGCATACCGACAATATGGCAACAAGGTTTGAATGTATATTAGTGAGTCCTATTGCTTTAGAGGTGGATGATTTAGTTGAAGGAATATTAAAGATTTAACATGATTTATAAAAATCTAAAAGCATAATGGAGTAATTATTAAGATCATTTCACTAAAATCATGTCCACACTCAGAAGAACTATACTCTAATTTTTGTTGAAAGAACAGTTTAGAAAATTCAAACACATTTTTTTGCGGCCACATTGATAACATTTATCTAGATATTATTTGTGTTATTTTATAGGTATTGAAACTTCTATCAGAAGTGACTGTTGTGGATAGCATGGCTTGATGTATAACTATATCAAAATTATTTTAGTAACTTTAGTAACTAACAGATACGGACGGTTCTTCCTACCCATGACCGGCGCAAGCCATTTATGCTACCTGGGCAATACCGAACAATTCCCCCACCCCTCCCTCTTTCACAATAACATGTAGTACATATCAAGATTTGGTAGATTTCCGTCAGAATATTTTTTTTAATCCTTATATCTTGTTATTTAGGTTAAAAAGAATTGAAAATTTATACCATAACTAATTTTTATGATTAACATTTTTATTTACATTATTTATTACTCTATTTTATTATCTTAAATTATCATGCCTTGCTTTGCTTTTATCAAAAGTTTGAACTAGATCAGAGAAATCTAGAAATTCTAAAATGTCATTGTCTATTGAGATTATTGCCAAAGAGTATTTTCTTTGCATATTAGTTGTACTCACTAAATTATTGAGCTTTTCTTTTTCTGTTTTGTGCACTTTTCATAGAAATATACATTTAAAAAATGTTGTTGAATCACTTTTATAGTTTTGCACAACATCTGATATACATACAAGCACAGACATTTATACAAAACAACACGGCTTAATAGTTCACAAACATCATACAGCAAATTTTCATAATACTAGCTTAAAAAAAGTGCAAAATTTATATAAAATCTGATGAAATATATGGTTTTAGGTAGTATCAGTTTGTACATTAAAGTTTAAATAGGAGCCACATGAAAACGTTGAATATAAACTATATACCTTTTTAATGTAGTCCTGTATACATTACTTAAACACCATATTAACTTTATTTCAGACTCTGATAGCTAGCTGCTAGACTATTAAGCAAACATATTTTATTCAACAAGAAATCACTCTTTTCTCACCTAGCACAACTAGCTGCGGAAGCAACAGAAAGGGCCAAGACTGACTATATTAGGGCTTTAAGGGAAAGAAGGGGACTAAGGCAAAGAGACAACAGGAGGAGGGATAGAGAAGAGGGGGAGACTAATGACAGTGACAGGGATGAGAATAGTGACAGGGATACTGATAGTGATGAGGAGATGGAAGAAGATAGAACTGGGGAAACGGGGAGCGGGACTGGGACGGACGATGGTGCGGTCTCAGCGGGAGGTGTTTAAAGCTGACAGGTTGCTCGTGAGGGGGCGAATAAAGGCAACCTTCAAGGGGGAATAAGGCACGATTCCGGGAGGTTGCAAATACGGAGCAATGGGATTGGCATGCCAGGTTAGCTGATGAGTCTGGAGGGATACCGTGGTAACCATGGTATCCTGAAGGATCAGCATTCCAGCTGAGTAACTGATAGTAGCGGAGGATATCCTAGGCAACGCAGAGGGGTATTCCCGTGACTGGAGGTCCATCCTCTTGGTAACAAGAGGAGTGGGACCAGGTCTAGAAGGGGTCCTCTGCGCCGGTATGGAGATAGGCGGCTAACACGTAGTCCCCTTGTACCATCGGGGAGGATGGTTTTACCCTGGAGGGCTATTGGAGTACTTAATATTAGTTTAGGTTAAGAGTAGGCTTAGATTAGGTTAGTTAGGATAGGGCAGGGAGGGAAAATAAGTGGTAGGTTAGGAGAAATAAATTTACAACGCACAGAATGGGGCAATAAAGGTTGATGCTATGAAGTAGACGGAGCACCAACTCCGATAGGGCGCCTCCCCAGGTGGCGGATAGGGGGATGCTCATCGCCGCTGCTCTGTCCCACGACCCTGAAAACATGGTCCCAGGCGGTAGTGGAGCGAAGGAGCGGCGAGGGGTACCGGGGCGTAAAATACCGGGGGCGGACCAACTGGAAGGAGAGTAAGTTTATTTATCAAGTAGGTAGTTTAAGAGCTAAACCTGCTAGTTGTAAACATAGGGAGATTTATGAAAATTTTGTGAAGAAAATGGCCTGGATTTAAAAATTTGTAAGATGCCAGGCCAATAAATAGCAAAATAAAATTTAAAAAAATAAGATAGTACCAAAGCGCCCCCTAAACTCGACTACAACATTGCGTATAACCTGAACAGATAGTAGGTAAGTAGTTGATAAATAAAATAGTAACCTGCGTGAATAGCTTTATTTATCCCCATGTGGACAGTGCTTTAGGTTTTCATATAAAGGGATTTATTTTTGTTTGTATGAGTCTCTATGCTCATGTATTCAAGACTTCATGCTCGTTTGTACAGGACTTCATGCTTGAATGTGTAGGGTTGTCTGTTATTTGAAGCACCCACCACGCTCTCTGTTTGACCGTGATACATCAAAGATACTTAGTTATATTCCACACAAAGGTCCTCATTGAATAAAATATGCCAAACTCCTGCACTACATATCCTGACCTACTTTCACTGTTAATTATACATGTTTGGCTAAAGTGGTGCAGTCACTTTGGCATTGTTTGCAAATTGTTTCATCCTTGCACTGTGTACAATGCTGAACGGCATTATTATACCAGTGACAAGTAGTCTTCTAATCAAAGTGTAAGAAAACTAGTTCCATTGTTGTATTTCACACAAGACAGGAGTGCTTTGAATAGTAACAGATTGATGCTTACAGTCTATGTTGGCATTTAAAAGATATAAAGGTATATATACAACTTGGAACATTTTATGGTGCTCTTAGGTAAAACCATTAATAGTTTTAAAACAAATATTGCTGATGACTTTAGACGGTATTTTTATTATTATTTAAACAAGTCTAATACAATTATGGTTTAATGTTTTAAAGTTCAACCCGGATGAGTCTTTCTTTTTTCTTAGTGCCTTAAAGTGTTTTTAAATAAACCCCGTGCAGTTTTTTTGGGGTTGTAGCATGCCTGGTTTTAGAACTATAAACTGTTAAGATAAAGAGCACTATAGCGACTAAAAATTGACGAAAAAAGGTTAAAATCATCCAAGAGCGGTAGTTGCAGCCCTCCGAAGATTTTTGCGGCCCGAGTTGGCTGTTCCAAGAGGCAGGGTATAATAATAGAACGGGGAGGGGGGCGGGATAGTGATTTACCTTTCAATCTCGAGATGAATGTAGTGTATCTCTGTAGAATTCGCCCTCTTAATTGCGTTTTAGTAAATAGGTGGAGTTTCGAATAGTCCGAAGCGGGACACTTAACAACCCGCAGTAGGTGCTAATCTCGGTCGAGGTTTGGCAGGGTGTTTTGAGGTTTCCTTTTCTCTAAACGCAACGCATACTTCAGAGAAGTTTTACCCACCTTAATCATACACCATTAGTTTAAACATGTAGACATCTTGGATGGGTATTAAGAGCTTAAAAAATTCTTAATAATTTCTTAGCAAACTTTATCGCGTGAGCGTATAATTTAAATTTATTTTTAAACATAATTTGTTATTTAAAATAAAAATTAGAAATTATTCTACAAAGGTTGGGTTTCAATAGCATAACTATAGGTGGTAAAATGAGTTCCGTCATGCAGCCCCATCCGCCCGCCCAAAATTCATTTGGTAAGAGATTATTAAACTGTTGTCTTTTAAACCTGGTTTTGTTTCGTAAAGATCTCATTATTTAATCAAAAAGCACTCACTATAGGTAGTCACTTCATTGTGCATAATTTCATGCTCTACAAAAAAAAGTTATGTACATAATTTTTTGTAAAATCAATATTTAACAATCGATTATAATCAAATAACACCCAAAAATCGCGCTTCCTTACCAATAAATAATTTACTAAACAATTTATCATATGAATTTTTTCGCAAAACCATTTCTCTATCATCACTTCGAAAATGTTTGCAAAAATTCAAGCCTTTGCTAAATACTGGATGGTAATGGAATGGCTGGTTTGTAAGGGCAAGCGAAAGCGATACCTTTGAGAAAAAGGAGTGTGTGTGTGTGTGTCGCATTTTCTGTCCTTATCTATTAACGCATGCGCAGTGAAGTTCCTCGTTTCCGTCAGCTATCGTACTCGCTATGTGCCAGTGTGTTTATATCATCGACGTATGTTTTTGACGTGACAATTTTTATTTTATGAAGAAGGGGGGGGGCACCTTGAAAGTTTAGACAATGACCATAATTACGCCTCTGTTGGATCTATATTCTTGCATAATTAATAGCGAGCGAATAGTGCACAAGAAGTTGAAATACATTATTTTCAATGATAGCGTTAAAATCGATGCATAGTGAATAGTTCACGTTGTATAAAGTTGATATAACTTTTAAGGTGGAGGGGAAGAAAACTCGAGTTAGGTAATTGTTTTTTGTAGTTTTTATATCAAAATATTTTTTCAGCCAAGATAAATACACTACTTTTCAGTAATATATAAAGTTTAATTTTTTTCACATGGCGACCTCAACAGCTCTCGAATATATGTCAAGGGTGTCCTAAAATTTAATGACAACTCTCTCTCTCTCTTTATTTTAAAAGTCTCTTATCTAATGCTGCAATGCTCTTGACAGATATTCAACAACTGTTGTTATCACCTGGTGGAGAAAATTAAACTGTATGTTTGTACTGAAGAAATATTTTATTCATTTTGGCAAAAATAAAAAAGTTTTGCAATAAAAACTCCAAAAACACTCCCGTTTTCTCGCGTTCCTTACATGCAACCCCCCAGACCCCCATCTTAACTTATTATACGTTATGCATGGAGTGACATAAATAATCATTGTACTTGAGACGTACCAGCCAATGAGAATGCGAGGAGAGGATCTAGCCAATTAAACGCCAATATATAAGCAGACGAAAATAATTATTAAATTCTGTGTTAATCTTCATGATTGAAATGCCTTCTTGTACCCATATTTATTTGTTATTCACGAATTGTCTTTGTTTTAGCGTCAATAACTACGATTTTCTGTTTATATGATTGAAAATAGAGGAGGTATGTTATATTTTTTATTCTTTTGTTGAGAAGTAGCTCTACTCATATAATATTAATGACAATCATAGAATCGTAACCAAATAAAAATAGAACTTGATTTAATACTACAGACAAAACTTAAATTTACTTAAATACAAGTTTCATAAGATACAGTTTAATTAACGTTGTTTTTCGTACGAACCTTTTATTTAAGTATTTATAGAGACATCTAGTAGTGAAAAAGGTTAGGCCCTCTATGGATAAAATACAATCAATTTAAGTAAGACTTTATACACCACATTTCATTATAAACCGTTATATTTTTCTTATGAATTGTACACTGTACGCTATACACTATTTACTCTTAGCTATGCGTTATTTATGAATATAAACCCAGCCTAACCAAACAACTTTTAATTCTCTTTTTACTAGACACCTAAAGCCTCATGGTTCGATTTCCCTCGCTACCTACCTAACATTTGATCTCATTTAAATATTTGATACTAAGGTTATATCGTCTTGTTTATTATTTTTATTCCCTTTTCCTTATTTTATATAAGTTTTAGTTTTTCTTCAGTCTTCTATGACGACATATTTCGGTGATTTTTTCACCATCTTCAAGTCTGATGAAAACCAATGTTATTTCAAATTATTGTATACAAATATGTAATAAAATTATGAATTAAAAAAATTAAACATTAGAATTGGAAATAATTAAGAGAAATTATAATGCGGTATACGAAATATTAAATCATTTAGGTAAATATATTATTTTTTATTTTTTTATTTAGCAGCGCGTCTTACTACCCGTTCGGGTTATACGCTTAAGTACTAATTACGCTCATGGATTAGGAATTGGAAAGGTTGAATTTAGAGGAAGTGAACCCGCATTCGCGTGGAGGGAGAGTGGAAAACCATTTAGGGAAAACCACCCCCAGTTCACCCGACCGAGATTCGAACCTTGATCTCCCGTTCACGGTAGTCGAGCTCAACACGACTAGCGCGTTAGCCAACTACGCCACCGAGGTGGGTGATTATCAACTTAATATTTCGTATATCACATTATAATTTTTCTTAACTATTTCAATTTCTAATATTTTTTTAATTCATAATTTTATTACATATTTGTTATACAATAATTTGAAATAACATTGGTTTTCATCAGACTTGAAGATGGTGAAAAAATCACCGAAATATGTCGTCATAGAAGACTGAAGAAAAACTAAAACTTATATAAAATAAGGAGAAGGGAATAAAAATAATAAACAAGACAATATAACCTTACTATCAATAACTATTACTCCATACCAAATAAACATGGACATTGTTAGAAATCATTTAAATATGTTTTGTTTCCTTTCACATAATGGTCTGGTTGCTGACATCTTGCCCTAAACTATGATAATTCACTAATAATGGCCAGCATACTGGCACGCGCCGGGCTGATATGCAACACGCTGACGACTCTCTTGTTTTTAACTCACACCCTCAGTGTTTGGAGCAGCTCATGCCGCGCGTTTACGCGATCTTGGCTAATCGGCTGCCCTTGAGTTTTCTCTGGTCCAATTGGTCCACGCTAATTATACGGTAGCTGGGTTCGAATCCAAGGAATTACCATCTAAAGTCAAGGACACGGTCCTTGGCGATTGTCGACACTTGTTCCATGTACGGTGGCGAGCAGAACTTTGGGTTTATTGTAGTAAGAACGATCTGAGGTGCAGGTCTGTGGATTCAATCATAATATTTTTTATGATTATTTTATTATTAGTATGATATTGTGCCAGTAATGGCTATCAGCAATAAATTATCCAAACATGTACTGGTGATCGCACGATCTAATGCGTTAGCCTCGCAATATTTTTTATGGTTAAGTTAGGTACACGTCATTTGGCCTGGACCTTAGGTCAACTGACTTCCTCCTAAGTTAATTTTAAGGCTAAATTACTTTAGGCCAACAAACTATTGGTGAATCTAACAACCTAATTTTTTTTAAATTCTAAATTAATTTTAGACCAAATGGTAGTAAGCCTACTTAAGCTACCAACTTGGCTTTGGACAGCTCTTCTAGCTAAGCTTTTCTTTCCCTCTAACGATTCCTCTTATTATAATATTTCAATTGATAGTACAAGATTACCTTCTTTTCTCAGATCCAACTAAAGTCTGTTCAGCGTAGGAATTGTCTTCTTAAAGGCCTTTTTCCCTAACAGAAAGCTATTATATAGTAGGATTTTGGTAGGAAAAAAGACCTTTAAGCGAGTAGTTCCTACCGTGAGTGGAGTATACTTGTTTAGTTCTAATGAACGTACTTTATTCTCTAATACCATTTTGGATGTACCAAAGACAGTCTTATGTTAACTCCCCTTTTACACGGTGCACGATAACTAGCCTTACTACAAAACTATCGTAGCACAGTGGGAGTTACATTGTCTGGATAGACCCTGAGCGGTAAGGGGTTGCAATCCTGGAGGATTGGGTGGTGCGTGAGAGTGAAGAATCAAGTGATGCTAAATTAAATTTTATTTATTGAGGATAACTTCTGAAATTCTAGACACAGATAAAATGTAATTCTTTCGCGTGACGCGGGAGCATTGCGATCGATAGGGACCGCGTAAGCTGCCTGAGAAACCGAGCTCGAACCCCCAGAGGGTGGGAGCCTCGATATAGCGGCTTACACCAAGTCTTCTCGTAGCTGGTTTCTAAACGAATTCTTCTTGCACTTCGCCGTGACTTCTCTCCAACTGGGGTGAAGCTCCGCTCCTATTTGGACAACCAATCACCTTACAAGGTTTTTTTTTTACCAATTAATACTTTAAACTCGCTGATCTCGACATTCTATCAATCAACCCAGGTCCATCGGTACACGGTAGCAAGATGCTTGCTCCTCAACAGAAAATATTACACCATTCTCAGCAAGATGTTATCCCTACTGAGTCCCGACACTGTTTTACTTCCAAGGAGATGTGCAAGCGTGGACTAAACATCTTGATAGAATAAACTTCAAAATAATATGCTCTTACTTATATAATTATGAAATGTTGATAGAGCTAGTTTTACAATAGGAAGTTATAGAGTGCATCTTGTAAGTGAATATTAAAATACTAAAGTGGATAATATTTGGCTAGGGGGATATAAAATTGAATAGTATAAGAAAAAACATATATTTTTTGAGTAATTATGTGCATAATATGTAGCCGCCCTTTTTAGTGGTTCAACCATTTCTAGTTTTGGTTTGAATTCCCCACATTGGGGACTTGGGGAGGTTGAGGATTTGTTTTTGAGTACAGTAGCTCTAGCTAAAATCACCCCTTCCTCGACAGCAAGCTGTTGATTTATGACTCCCTTTATACCAACCTAACAAGACTTTTTTTATCATTCATTGCGATCCATCCTGTTAGCATACAGATGTGTTGCCAACCTTGACACTCCTCCCCCTGTCACATTAGTGAGTTGAGGTTCCTTGCATGGAAATGTGATGTTGGCAGCCTTGGCACTCCTCTTGTTTGTCAACAAGTGACTACAGTGTCGCAAACACAGACTTATTACATCTAGACCACACAATATAACGACCAACAACTGTGGTCGAATGGTCTAAAGCGGCACTCTCGCAAAATAGTGGTTTACCGTTGGTGGATAAATCGGGGTTCGAATACCATTCGGGTGTATTGAGGAGGGTTTACTAAATGAATTCTCTCTTCCTTCCACGTAAATGCGGGTACATTTACTTTTAAATTCCACCTTGTTCATTCTTGCTCCATTAGTGTAAATATGCGGATAGCCTGGACGGGTAGTAAGACGCGGTACACAAAACAACAGATATCGCGACCAGCATCACTTCTTGACTTAACTGACGTCACGTTTACCTGAACTTTTATTCGAGTCCACCTCAAGAAGTGTTGCCACGCACGCGTTGTCTTAGTAGTAAATATTTCCGCTCATTAGTTTCAAGTGACTACATAGCCACAAATCACGGATAAAAATTAATGTTTTTCGCGACAGATGCAGGGACAATGGCGCTGGTTTATTAGATAGATTCTTCACACACCAATGGCATGTCTTGTAGTGTTGCAAGAGAAGCATACCTTGTTGAAACTGTGCCTCTGATATGTTCTCGCCCACTTGGGACCTATTTTACCAAATCATACATATGCTCTGCTCTAATTGCCTCACATGGGAATGTATTTCTCGATACATGACCAATGAGTGTTCTACTGAAGATTGTGAACAATTCACAGGTACATTTTAAACTAATGCTGCTTACCCTGGCAACACTTCACGACACGCTACTGGCACATACGAAGTGAGTTTGAGTGACCTCATAGTCAAAATGAAATGTTGTTTGCGTCCGATACATCGACAATGGCTACGTCATCTAGTTGTAATAAGTCTATTGCCTTACAGTAATCTGTTTTATGAAGCACTTAGGACTGATTGCTATAAAATACGCCGTGTTCGTGGATCTTGTTTTTTGAGGACCGTGACACGTAAAATGAGACCTTTTTATCTGCGATTATGTGAACTGTTGTCGTCCTTCACCATTTCCCTTCCAAGTTTGTTACTACATTAGGTTCACTAAGGTCAAATTACGTGGTCAAATGACATTGCCACTATCTTTATATCAATACAAGTAATCTAATATTACCTCGTTTCTTAAACTACAATCTCGCCTCTGCATAGACCGGTGCACCATCGATTGGTATTGTAGTTGGTTGTGCCACTGAACAGCCGACAATTTTTCGCTTCTTGGTGCCCACAAAAAAGTAAAGTGCTTATAAAAAACGTAGAATTTTCTATGCCAAGGAGCTCTATTCAATTTTCCTTTACAACTTAAAAATACAAATTCCATACTTGGTTGAGAGCTACATGTTTTATTATTTGTCCTAATATAACTTTAACTACAAGTTCTGCGGAAGGTGAGATCGGGTCTCGAATCCCGATCGAAACTACTTAAGGTATTTTTTCCTAAATGTTTTTGCACTCTCTTTCCGCGCAAATTCGGGTATATTACCTCTAAAATGCTTCCTTACTTATCCCCACCCCTTCAGAGTAATTATCATATATGCGTATAACATAAACAAGTAGTAAAACGTGTTGATAAAAAAACTTATTTCCCTAAGGCCGGCCGCACACCAAATGCAACATTTTGTTTCGAAACAATTCTTCGCGAGGCAAAACATTGCATGACGTTTCATTTGGTGTTGAGAGATAACCTTTAGTGATACAATTTGATTCGTATCTCCGAAGTAATTTTTCAATTGCCTACAAGTTGTGGGATCTCAAAGAGTTGATCCTTATCGACCTCGGTGCTCTTAGGTAAAGTGTTCAGGACCCGATGTTCTTGGGTTCAAACCCAGCCGGAGTCGATGGATTTTTCTTGAGCGATAAAAATCCGTAGCACAACTTCCTTCGGAGGGGAAGTAAAGCCGTCTGTACCGTGTCGTTTGTGGCATGTAACGGAACCCTCGAAGGTATGTGAAAATACCTTTCCCGGCAAAATTGGTAGGCCCTTTCGCGTTCGCTCATAGAAATTCTCGTGTGCTGATATAATGAGTCGGCTCAGAAAGTGCACTTTAAAAATACCTCAAATAAATAAAGTAAACTGTAGGTTGTTGTGAGAAGTTCGTATTTTGAAGTTATCAAAGGATATGGCGAGTGAAGAAATAGATATAGCTGGTGACAATTGATTAAATTATTGGATGATAAACCAGAGAGAGATTATTGGGTTAGCTTCACCTAGCACTAATAGCTTGTCTGGATATACGTACTTGCTTGTTTGCATCCACTTCCATTTTAATAGCACAACCTCTACACAAATTCAAAATTTAAAACATAAACAAAAACTGCACAGCTCCATTGTCTATATATCACTGTCGAAGGCTCTATAGAATAGATGGCCATGTTGTCTGTGTTCACGCGCATGCTTAGTCCATAATGGCTAGGGCTACCATACGTCCGGATTTCGTCCAGACAGTCCGGATTTGGAACACGTGTCCGGTTTGGCGTCCGGATCTGAGAAATGTCCGGATTTTACTATTATGAACCGAAAACGTGGCCAAATTGGGGAATTTTACTCCGCGCCGCACCTTAAGTTGGTCACACTGCAGCATGAATAGAGTACTTGAAAAAGTTCAGAATATAATATGAACACTTATGTTATCTACTGTATGTAAATATTTCATGGAATTTAAGTGATAGTGTATTAAAAAGGCTTAATTATAATAAATTAAAAATTTATTAACCCCACAATACTTAGCTTGATTTATAAGCTTTTTAAATTACAAAATAAGTTTGATAACATTTTTCACGTATCAGGATAGCTAAAAACGCAGATTTCAGTACCTAATATTAAAAAAAAATTCCCCTCCAGCCACCCCGGAAAGACCTCTGTCCGGATATGGCCTCAATAAATTATGGTAACCCTAATAATGGCTCATGTTTAGAGGCATCGGTTAACACAACATCGCCCTGTGTTGCTGTATCGTGTTGCAAAGCGCTGTGCAACATTGTTTTAACCAACTGCACCCAGTGATAGGCACTCAATTTGATTTTATGGCAACCAACACGTCTGCAACACGTTGCGACAAAATGTCTCGTTGAGTTTCGTCGCGAGATAAAATGCTGCATTTGGTGTGTGGCCGGCCTTATTTTTGTTCCAGTAAACTTTCAACAACAAGATCCATTCTATTGTTCCTATACAACCAACAGCTTTAAGATCTATTTTTTGCTCTTATAAAACTTATAGACACAAGCTCCATCTTGGTTCTAATAAAACTTACAGCCATAATGTTCTATTCCTTATTCCAATACGACCTACAAGTTCCAGTCTTTGTTCCTCTACAAATTTAATCATTATTTATAAATACAATTTGCCAGACAAAATATACAATATAATATTTGTTCGTACTTCAAGTGTAGCTGTGTTTCTTGTAGGCACCGTCTCGACACACATTCGAAGCTTTATTCAAACTTATCCTGATATATCTTAGTTTGACACCATTATTTGCAACCATTAAGAAATAAATTGTCACGGCCGCTTAATGTGGATTCTTGAAGTAACGACCGAATTAAGTAGTCTTGTACGTCATGTCCTGATTAATATAGGTGTTAGTAACAATGGAATATGTAGAATTGTAAAGTGGAGAAGATCAAGAGTACAAGGAGTTTATTTTAAAACGTTGGTTAGATCTAGGAGTTATTTAAAGTGTATTTCGAGGGCAATTTTTAGCAACATAAAATGTTAGTCGGAAAATCAAATATGTAGTTTGTAAAGTTACTTTTATATGACATGTTTACTTATATTTTAATACGGTACATAATCATATTATTACTAGTAGTGATGAAGTCATGTTAAATGATCTAAAAATAACTAAAATAACAACCATAACTAATATTTGTAGGTTTCATGGTTACATTATTACAATCAAAGATAATAAAATCCATACACATTCCTACATTTATTTCAAAACACTCAATAAATATCCTATACATTAATAAAATGAAGAGTTTGTCATTAGCGTTGCGCGATAGAGGTCTGGAATTTAAAAATCACGAACATGTTCACCTTGAAACATGAATTTTACCATTTTTATTACAGTTTATTTTAATTTGTAATTAAAAACAGAATCGGAAGCAATAAAAATGAAAAGTTTCTTCTGTATGTTTGAAGCAAAGAAAAACGTTGGCTGGGGTAACGCTGGGTACCTACTTCTGCTAATTTGTAGTAAAATAATAACTGTATTATGCAAGGTCAAGAGGGCGGGTGGATGGGGGTGGAAATCTGCAGATCTGCGCCCATTATAGGTAGAGATAGGGTAAATTCGCTTTTGCGAAAAACGCGAAAAAAAAAGGGGGTCGAAAATAGGGTATTTATAAGTTTTCTTTGCGTTTCGTGGCATTTGAAAGTGTTTAAAGCGATTTTTATTTTTCTATAAAACGATGTTTTTCAGTGGAAATAAGTGATTAAAAAATCATTGAGTTTCACTCGTCTGTGTGCTTCAGCTCGGGTTTTACTTGCATCCTGTGCCTTCCACAGCCCATTCGGCTAATCGCCACATTCCGTTAGTCGTTGCTTTTATCATAAATCCTTTGTATAGGCCCTAAAAACATTGACGAAAGACATTTTTACCTATTTTGCTACAAAATGCTAAATTATGCCACAAAACGCTAAATTTCCAATAATTAATGCTATTTTACCCTATCTCTAATTATAGGGCATCCACAAGTGCCGGCAGGGGGGTAACAAGCCCCCCCACCCCCAAGCTTACCGTGGCTACGTTGGTTTAGAAAGTACTCGTGAAATCCTAGGGATAGACGCGCAAGTTCAGAGCCGCACTTTGTGTTTGTGTTTGTTTGTCTCTGCGTGAGGCGACGGCAGCGCGCCTGGCGGTGAATCCTGAGCAGATCGTGCCTCACGGTCTTGTCCTGTCGTAGTAAACAAGGGAACGTGATTGACATCGCCAACCAAACCGTGCGGTGGGCGTTTGTTGGTCGCGCCCGGGCCACTTCCAGTCAGAAACGCGACTTACAGACTGACACGGTTTCTGATTGCGTCTCGATTAACTTTATTCTTCCCTAAGCTGTAACCTATGACAAATTGTGTCAACATTTAGGACGGCATTAAAATCAGTTATATTTCTGCAATGCTGGGTGCGTGCACTAAATATCATGCTCGCCTAGTATGATTTGCTAATGATTGATAGGCCGGGGATAGAATCCCGATCGGGTGCAATTAATATTTTATCTAAAGGGTTTCCTAATTCTCCCTCTACGTAAATGTGGGCGAATTTCCACTATATCATACTTTACTCGTAACCGCATTAGTGGTAGTATGCTCTAAGAGCAGAGGGTTCTCAAACCCTTTAGACTGAAGGAGCCCTTGCACCGGAAAAAATAGATCCTGGAACCCTCATAAATATTTTTACACTTATATTATGAACATTCATTAGCGACAGTTAGATTTTACAACTATAAAACAAACATAAAACAAAACGTGTTCTGGTTGCGCCTTTGGCGAATGCCCATAATTCAGATTTGAAAAAAAGGTCGATACTAAATTACTGATGCTATTTCATGTTGGGAAGAACAAATAAATGATATTCTAAAATTGTCTCACGGAGCCTGGGATAACTATGACGGAGACCACTTTAAAACGACCCATTAGACTCGATTGGTGGTAACGGGGATGTCTGAGCTGGAATCCCGGTTGGGCGTGTTAAGTTATTTTTCCTAAATAGTTTTTCACCCTCCCTCCAAGTAAATGAGCAAACAATTTCCTCCAGATTATACCGTTCTCATTGCAGTCTTGTAATTCACACGTCATGTTTTTTATCTTTTGTAACACGTGTGAACGTGTTCGTTTCCTTTATTCCAACCGCTTTCCTAATCGTCGTCACGTGACACACAAGAAAGATAAAAAATCCTTTGTGCTGTTTAGTTTGTTTTAATTTCAGAGTCACGCCTGTTTCAATTTACTCCCAATAAGCTGCCCATTGTAATATTGATTAGTTTTCAAAGCTCTCCGTGGATTAGGACCGGATTTCTGTCACAAATTGATGTTATTTGGTTTGGTGTGAAGCGAGATTTAAAGCCCATTTTTCAAAATCAGGGCTATTCTGGCCAGGCGTTTAATTTTATCGTGATGCAAGTAATGGGTTTTCTTTGTGTTTTTCCACCTTCTCTTCAAGAAAACGAACACTATTGGTGGGTACGCGGACTAAGGCGTCAATATAGTTTTTTGTTTTGTTTTGTTGGTAACAGGGAGATCGGGTGTACTAAGGGGGAGGTTTCCTAAATAGTTTCTCCACTCTTCCTCCACGCAAATGCTAGTGTATTCCTCTAAATTCTGCCTTCTTTAGCCCTGCCCCATAAGTGTAAATATGCGGATAGCCCGGACGGATAGTAAAAGCCGAGCGCGTAATATTGCAAGCGAATGTTACTGCATTTTGAGTTTTTACTACCCCCTTCCTCTTTTTGTAATATTCGATTTTAGATGCGGTGAAACCTTATTTGTCTAGGGGGAAGTTAGTGGGCCTTTTCTGGCAAATTTTGAAAAATTGGATGCTCTCAGAAACTATTTTGAATAATATTCTTCTGGCAATTTTGATGATTGGATGCCTCTAGTATCTATTTAGAGTCGTCTTCTCCCAACAACAACAAAACAATTGGATGCGTCTAAAAGTTATTTAGAGTTTGATGCAAAGCCATCTTTCATCCTTATATTTTCATGGTCGAGAATATCGGGGGGGAGTGGGATAGATCTGAAGGGGGAAATACTTATTCAGGAGGAGGGTGGAGTTTATTCCAATAAGGGGGGGGGGGCAATTTCTTGTCAGAAGGAGAATGACCCCCCCTCCTCAATGTTTCTATACCACTTCTTGACTTTGGTGTGTACATTTTTTTAAAAACATTGCTGTCACAAATTTACAAAATAAAAACAATGTACCTAATTAATACATAGTTTAGCTGAACACTTAAATGTTATGCGCGATGAAGTATTTTTTATTGAACATGATTTTCTTTGCCCGACTTTCTTAGTGAGCCAAATTTAGTTTATGTACAAAAACTATAAACTCTGTGAATTTACCAAACACTTTGAAACGAACGACCTGACCGGGCCAAACCGATGATATTATAATTGTGACAAATTCCAGTAAGTTCCTCTATGGGAGACCCCATCTGGTGTGATGGGCATTCACTGTTGATTAGAATGGATAGGAATTTTATTGCTTGTCATTCATATTTCACGTTGCATTTTTTTCACCGTCTACATTTTTAAAAACCCGCCTCGGTGGCGTAGTTAGCTAACGCGTCAGTCGTGTTGCGCTCGACCGCCGAGGACGGGGAGATCGAGGTTCGAATCTCGGTCGGGTGAACTGAGGGTGGTTTTTCCTAAATGGTTTTCCACTCTCCCTCCACGCAAATGCGGGTTCACTTCCTCTAAATTCAACCTTCCCAATTCCTAACCCATTAGTGTAATTAGTACTTAAGCGTATAACCCGAACGGGTAGTAAGACGCGGTGCTAAGTATAATACATTTTTAAAAACATATGAATTTGTATCTCGGGCCCGGACCCCTGGAAGTTCCGGGCACGGTACCATGTTACCAATAGTTCCTCGTGGTAGGTTTGTATATAAATGTAACTTTTGTGTTTTTTTATAATTTGAAAATTATCTAAATAACTTTATTTATTATTATAAAAATACCTCTAATTACCATGAAAACATAATCCTAATGAATGTTTCCCGACTGGTGGTTTGTGGGCTCGTTTCCACCGCGCCGCAAATAAATTCTTAGTTGGAAGTTACACTTTTATATTAGGAACGCTTTTAAATATTTCACTTTTAATATGTGGGCCAAGCAAGTTTATATTTGTGGGAGAATGACTTCACTCCTAGACACCTATTTTAAAGATTTTTGAATTTTATTTACTTATTTGTGTTGTTGGTGTGCACATGCGTAAAGACAAACAACCTAACTAAACACGTGATCAACAAAAACACGTATTCCATTCATTGATCAGATTATAACTAATCCACACAGGTCACAATACAAACATTTGTCAAGAATGTATAAATATAAACTGTTTTTGGAATAGAGTATATAGAATCTAGGTTAGGCCCAAATTAGGCCGGCTGTGGGAAAAGCTATACCTTACCGGTCCTTCATACGGAACAAATAACTCTGCCGGTCCGTTAATTAGAAAAGTTTGGCATCCACTATTCTACATGACTTCCAGAGACATCTGATGTTTCCATATTTGCCTTTTCTTACGAAGCACCTCCAAACACCCATATAATTACAGCCACAAATTCTCATTTGTAACCTCCCTCCCCTACCCAAGACGTCCCAGAGCCTCTGCCTTCTAAATCGCACCAATCCTAGTTGAACCAATGAAGTTCGCCTCCAGCTCGGCCGATGATAGCACTGTTCCGGTTGTATTCATTCACTAGGGAGCGCGCCTCGCTGGCTCGGTGAAAGCCGGATTGGGTGGGGGGCAGGGGGGGCCCTCACCTCGCCAGCAAGACAGACACAAGGGCTTCTCTCCGCGTCAGGGCTGAGAGAGAGGAGAGGGATGCATTCAACGATTGTTTTGCGGTTCCTCATTCTCACTCCGATCGAATGATGGTATTGATTTTTTAACAGTTACCCCTACCAAATTTCCTTGGATTAGATTAGCTACTGGGGGTAAATGGTAAATAATGTTAATACCAGCACCAGTGGTCACTCAGACAAATACGTCAATATTTTCAAGTCTAATTTCCTTGTGTCGGGGAGGTTGGGACTTGATACCCTGCTTGGTATGCTTCGTTGCTTTTAAAACAAAATATTCCTACTGTTCCTCCGTGCAAATGGGGGTGAGTTTCTTCCTAAGTTCCACCTTCCTCGTCCCTACCCATTTAGTGTAAATATGCGGATATCCAGGGTGGATATTATGGGGGATGCGGTAATAAATATTGCTTGTAACACATCAAAAGTTTATTTCTTTTCCATCCGCACAGTATTCGAAAAACTCATCTATCAAAGTTGTGAGAGAAATTAGCTCAGACCAAAGGTTTTCTTTTCATCTTAAAAACACTTATTTGTGCTAAGCGTCTCACTACCTGTCTGGACTGTCTGCATATTTACACTGATTGGTGGGCCGTGGATGATGGGCATTAGCTTGAAAGGAGAGGGGAAAACCGTTTAAGGAAAGACACACCTTTACACCCGGTCGAGAAACGAATGCGGACTTGTTCACGCAGCCTTAAAAACCAGATGAGACTGACGACTTTGGCGTCGCTTCCTGCTCGCCCCCAAACAGTATTGAAAAGCAGAATAAAAATACCCACATCAGTGGTCGCATGGTGTAAAGCGTAACTTTCGTGTTGGACTGGATTACCGGTGACCGGGAGATCGTGGTTTGAATCCTAGTTTGGTGTACCTAGGAGGATTTCTTAAATTTGGTTTCCCCACTCTATCCACGCATATGCAGGCACGTTTTCTCTAAAATTCTACCTTTATCATCCCTGGTCCGCTAGCTTAATTTATGTATGCGTATAACCAAAGCCGGTGAAAAATAAGATGAACTAAACATATTTTTTGCGAGAAAGATATTAGTAAAAAGTTGTAAATTTTGAAAATTGTCTTGACGCATCCGGAGATTTTTTTTTTTTACCACATCGCTTCCGGTTCTGCTACATCGGGTTATTTCAACCGCGTGACAGAGACAGAGACAGCAACACTTGTATAATCCATTCGCCATAGGATTGGTGGGAACTGACAGAAGAATACTTTTTATTGCAAACATTGGTTGAAAATCACTGATGTGGTAATAATTATTATGTTCTTAGTAAAACTATATTATCAATCAAAAGTGTTAATAAATGCTTCTAATAATACTACCCTAAGGATTACTGAACAACTGACTTTTTCACAACTTACTGAAAGAACAAACCATATCAATGATATTATGTTTCTTATTTCACGGTTGCGATAACAAGAGATTATAGTGCATGAAATAAAAAAAAATATTTTCACACTTGGATCTTGTTGTAACTGGCCACCGAATAGATATTGTTTTATAACTTATGGAAAGAGCCATACAAAATATTAGTTTCAAAATAAAACGTTTTTATTTTGTAAACACAAGCGCATGAACACAATCGAACAAGACGATTTGTATGACGTCATTAAGCGTCCTTGTTTCGGATGGTTCGCTCTCTTAGTTAATGAAGAGAAGCCAGCCTTTTAAAAGTTCTTGTTTGTAAAGCATTTTTAAGTGAACTACAGACGCCACTTTAATTAAAATAAAACATCCAAATGTTTATTTTCATAAGTTCTTATTTCAAAAATGTAAAAAACGCGTAAAAGAATAAACACTTTTTGTTGTTGTGAACGTTTTGACTGCCAAAAGTGACAGCAGCTCACCATATGGTCTGGCGAATGGATACATGAGAGCAGATCTGGTATATTTTGCTTTCTGTCATTTACCACCATTCCTATGGCGAATGGACTGCAACACTAGCACCAGGAATATACTTCCCGGGGTGTGACAGGACGAACACAACAGTAAGCGTGAAGATCGTCAATTCACCATAAACTTAATATCTCACTTTGGTACAAATTTGGGTTTACCAGGTATTAAGGGTCAGTTTCATTGTCAGACTTATGCCGGGATCACGATCAACTTAAACTTAACTTAACGTAACTTAACATAAAGGACCTCCTCGTGTGTTTAAATGAAGGCGATCACGATGCACTTAACGTTGACTTGCAGTTAACTTAACGTAAGAGATGTCCCGGGAGGTCTTTTACTTTACTTTACGTTACTTGAAGGGTATCACGTGATCTAGCCAGCCAATCATTATGCGAGTGACGTCATCAGGGATATTTAGTAACTCATTTGTTGGTATTATGACTAATGTTTACTCTTTAGCGTAAGTTCTAGTGATCAGACATTGAAACAAAATAATTACACTAAAATAGGAAAGATAAATTTATCCAAAAAAATTGGTAATAGATATTTATTATATCGATTGAAAACTATAAACATTCACAGATCATCACTGTAAAACTAGTACAAATCACAGATCACACTCGAGAATGAAGATGTTTGGCTCGAGTTGTTAAGTTACGTGAATCGTGATCACACATACGTTAAGTTAACTTTAAGTTAATGTTACTCTAAGTTACGTTAAGTTAACGCTAAGTTGATCGTGATCCCGGCATTAGTCCGCCTCGAGTGCGGCTCGATGCTAATTACAACAAGACACCTACCTCAACCAGAACAGAATGGACCAGTTCCATATGTGAAGCTGACCCATTCCATTCAAGTTTAGGTTGGTGTCGTATTGTATTTAGTATTGAACGGGCTAAGTCTGCTAATGAAACTGGTCCTAAATCCGGGGCGGACCTGGGATTTTTCATAATAAACTTTTATGAATCACAGGGGGGTTGGGAAGCGAGGGTTATACAATACTGTATTTAAGATTTATTTTAATCGTGCAATATAATACTGGAGCAATTTATATTATTTGGAAACAATTGAATAAATTTAAGCGTGCGTATTTTTCTCTCCCGCCCTCCTGAAGCAGAATATTTTAAGGATACCGACTACTTGAATGAACACTCTGCCGTTGCGTATTGTGTGAATGACAGATCTGAAGCTTCCAAACCACTATATTATGTTGTGACCCCGTTAAAATGACGTTATTTGTTTGAGGAAGGTTAGATCCATGTTTCAATCATTTACCTTAATCTCAGATCCACGACATTCCACTTAAAACGTTCAATAAAATAAGCTAATTTCACCATTTCATTATTTTTTTAATGATTAAACTTTAAATTGTATGGTTACTTTTAACTTACACTTTGGCGTTTATCCTTTTTTTTTTAAACAAACCACTTCCTAAATAACGAATATTTGGGGGCGTCTGAAATGAGTCTCTTTCCGCAAAGCGGCCCCCTTATTAATCCTATTTAATCCTCATATAAGACATAGATCACTCTCAACCTGAACGGGACTAGTCGCTCAGTCTGTCTCACCTGAATTCAGATTTGGGTTAGCAGTAGCACCAGCATCGTTCGTCTCGCGATGTTCCGATGGAGGGGTAAATAGTTGCGCTAGGGGAAAGGAGGGAGAGAGAGCCGGGCTGCTTAGCCGCACCGTCAGCAACGGATGTTTCAGTCAGTCCGAAGTTTCTCTCGGCGGCGTGAACAACAACCGCTCGATCACGTGACACTCGTGACCATGAACGAGTGAGGTCCGAGTCCGTTCGACGGCGCATGTGCTGTTTGTTGTGCGACACTTGCGAAGATAAGAGGATCACAAATCCTTTGGGTTTTTTCCCCCTTAACGATGGGGTGAAATATTGTTTTTTTTCTGCCCCTCCTTACCACATATATAATATATATTAATTTTTTTGGGGTCATCAAGTAAACCAATAAAAATCAGGAATGTGACTCTTATCGTCTGTGTGTGTTGGAACAAAGTGAAATATTGTGTGGGCGTTGAACCGGTGAAGACAACTCAATACGACGCCGGCGCCGCGGTGTACAATGAGCCCAGCGTCCCATGGAGGACTGGAAGTGGAACGATACATCGGCAGCTGTCTGATTTCCTCGTCTTCTCGGGTCAACAAGGCTCCCCCCTCGTCGCCCACAGCAGCCGCCAAGGGGAAGAAATTGGTGGAGCCCTTGTCCGGCGTTGGGGCAGTGAGACATAGAGGGTGCCCAGATCACTTCGCTGGAGGTCATCTAGGGTACCTATCTTTGTGTGACTGTAGGGGTGGAGGAGGGTATGGCGGGAACCCTGGCTGGGCCGGGATGCCCCTCATATCCATGGCGTCGAACCATCGCAGGAACAGACGCCCAGGTGGCGTCCCCGGGAGAAACATTCACTCTACAAAGGGAGAATGCGTGCCTCCATGCCAAACGAGGACGCCGCTCTCCAGGTTGGCCATCCACACGCAGGGCGCGCCGCTCATCCTGGCTGGCAGATATTCCAACAGCGCGGCGAGAAGGAACCCTGGGGGTAGAATACCCCCGCCGATGACAGGGAAACAGTATTTTCGGGAGCCAGTGTCTAGCAGAAAAGTCCACCCGGCGCCAAAGAGTGATAACACGGTAAACAAAGACGCCAACCCATCTGGAGTAGTTCCTAACCCCGCCACGGGTACAGACACCCTCAGCGTTGCCAGCGACGAGAGCTCTGGTCAATCAGAAAACAGTCTTCCCAGGATCATCAAACCCAGAAAAAGACGGAAGAAGGACCGGAAACCCCCGACAACATCCGCCTTGACTACCGACTCCAACATCTCGACACCTTCTGAAGACTCCAAAGAGACGGTCTACTCCGACTCCCCGAACATAGTCACCTTAAAGCCGTACGTTCCGTTGTGCTACGATGTATACGGCAGTGGTCGATGGGACGTTGCTAACCGCCGTCGGTGGCGGGAGGGCGTTGTGTGGGAGACCAGATCGAGTCTCCGGGTGCCGCCGCAGGAGGAAAGGCCGCCGCACGATCCCGTCTCTTCAGAGGACGATGGCACTCAAGATCCGAAGCTCCACCATGACTTCGATGATGTCCAAGAGGGGGAGTGCCCAGTCACTACGTCGGGCGATCTGTTCCCGTACTCTGGGTGTCAGTGCCGCTACTGCGACCCCGCTGGCGGGGTGTGGGACGTTGACCAGTACCGCTACTCCCCTTTCCTGACACGCCCCAGCCCAGGACGCTCTCTGTTCCCGACCTCAACTGGCCTGTTCGGGGAAGGGCATCATGACCTTCCCGACTCGGTGGGCCTTCGTCGCAGCTGGAGCGACCCTAGCAGTGACTCCGCCCGGCATGACCCTAGCTCCGGGTCTCTCTGTAGTTTCGGCGTCGTTGGGGTGTCCAGGAGCTTAGAGGGTCTCCTGGGAACGCAATCTCAAGGCCTGGAGGTCTCCACGGAGATAGTCACCGCCCCCAACGGTCATCGCGACATCGAGATAAGGTTTTACTCGTGTTCGCCGCCGTCGGTCAGGAGCGGGTCCTCCTCTGACGATTACACTCTAGGTCCGGCACGCTGTCCTCTGAAGGGGAAGCCGATAAGAGAGAAGCCGTCGTGGTGGACGCCAGGCGTCAGCTTGGAACAAATGTTTGGACCGGTCAGGGAGGCCCAGAAGTCGGTCTTTGGGGCAACAGTGTCCGGCGTTCTAGTGTCGAAAAGAAAGATCATGTTGACGGGTCGAGCTGTCCTTTGCGGGCAGAAGAGTGATAACAGAACATTCCATGCTCGAAGGAAAACACAACATATTGAGATCTCATCACGAGGACTTCGGTGACTTGTGTTATCGCATTTCTCGAGGCATTAAAACGGGCAGTGCGACTTGTATCATTATAAATATCGAACATTGATTGGACCCAATCATACGAAGTTAATTAATCCCCATTAATGGCGTAACTGAAGTAGTTTGCTTATCTCTGGTTTGAAATTGAAAACATTTCAAATTATGAGGTTGTGTGATTTCCCATTACTTTATGACTGGATCTTTTAAATTGTTTTTGTGGGTTGCGTTATGTGAACCTTTTTTCCATCTTGGCCAAGTTTCGATCATGATGACATGTAAATAAATGCTTTCTTATTATTTGCTTTGTCAAAGAAAATAATATAGTTTAGTGTTAGCGGTACTTTATGAGCCCGTGAGCTGTAATTTTAAATCTAAAAGAATTGTCCAATAAACACACATTAAAAAAATATTTAAATCTTAATTTGGGTACTCACAGTAAATAAATGATAATCAATCTCTTGAAAGTTCGTCTTAACTTTTTTGATGATTAATCTCGACTATTTAATAATCCTAACCTTGTTTGGTGACGTCACGACTTCCTTTGGCGTGTGTTTGTAATTTGTAGTCTCTATCAGTAGCCTATTGGTTGTTACCTACAAAATAAACACGGTAGAAAATGTGGTGTAGAAAATATACAAACATTTGGTTGCAGTCAACTTCGAAAAAAAGTTGATTGTATTATAATTGTATTGGTATTTATATTTTCAATCAAAAGTAATGGATGCTGATCACATGACTTGACGTATGATATGACACAAGTTTTGTTAACTTTTGAAACTATAAGATACCGCCCTTCTTACTGTGTTCTTATTATATTCACCCTTCGTCTATCCAGTAAGGCTACCTTGCATTATTCCACTATAGTATAGCTTGAAAGATATGCTCATAGTATAATCCATCAAGGTAAGAGTGATACAATTCGTTTGCACGAAATATTTCTTAACTCGCCTGATTACGCTATGATCCTATCTTATAAGCTACACCATAACAGAACCAAGCAAGGTAAGCTTGTTGTAGTTCATGGTAAACGTAGTATACTTTGCTATATCTTAATATCACTGGTTATGTTTTTTCTTTTGTTATTTTTGATCAACACACACTTCTAACGCAAAATTTATCGACTCCACCTATCAATAACACACCAAATATTTCTTCCAAAACACTTGAGGATTTTAACAATAAATAATAAAAAGTTTGAACCGAGATTTTTTTTCAACACGATTGCTTATACTAGACCGTCTAGGGGGGGGGGGGAATATAACCTACTGCTAGCGGTTATTGAACTCAGGACCTTGTAAGGATAGTAGGAGAAAGTGTTAGCAACATGGAAGTATCAGGTTCTTAGATTTGTTATTTAGTCTGGATCATTATTTACGAATTAATTTCTATTGAATAATAATATAAAATATACAAAACTAATTTTTATTTGTGTGGCTTTTTTTTTAAATCATAAACTACTTCATTAAATGTGTATGTTCTATTTTTGTGTTAAGTAAATATAAATAAATTCCATTGTGAATTGAAGATATTTATGTATAGCACTTATAATAATGGTAGCTATCAACTCGTTGGTTAAACAGCCTATACTAGAAAATTAAACAGTATAATATAAACATGAGAAAGGAAGTTAAACAGCATACTTTTATTTTGCTTAGCTAAATAAGTTCATATTTTTAAAAGCGTTCTAAATGCGAATTTGCACCGGCTTAAGGAGGTATTTATTGGGACATTGATGTGCGTTAGCGATATTTTAAATGTATTCCTAGAAGTAGTTTCAATATATTATTTTAATGATGGTTTGGGGAATGGGGGCTAACTGGTGGGTTCAACGATAAAAGGGAGAGGGTGGTAAATATTTCTTGCGGTGTTGGGCACCCTGTTTATAAATAAATGGTGCATTAATAATACTAAATGAACCATACATCATAACAATTATTGTTTATTATATTTTCTTGCATGGTAATTTGAAATGCATAGATAGATTTTTTGAACAGTGAATTTATTGATATTTTTTTTAATGTAGGTATGAAAGGACAAGTATGGTTACTATATGATCTTATAAGCTTTTCATTTTACCATAACTTTTATTTATTTTAAAATAACTAGAAAAAGATTTACTAATAGTTTGTTTCTAAATCTGTCAATACAGTGAATACTAATTTCTCAAATTACCTATTGTTAAGTTAACCTTTTAATCCAATATGTTATTGTCACTGTTGATCAGCTTTGGTAAGAACTTTTTCTATTTATAGGGGAATTTATGAACTCTAAATTGGAACAATTTTTTTTCTCTCTTAAATTCTCTGCATTTTTTGTACATCTTTTTGATCTATAATTATTTGATTTCCTTGGGTTGGTTTTAAAATCTTGCCTCTCACATGGGAAATAGGGGGATAGGGTATACCTAACATATTTAACTGTGTACGAATTTATTGTTTATTCTTTAAATATTCATGTAAATAATTTAATACTTCACTCTTATTTTAAAGCCTAGCTGAAAAGTTTTATAAAATATGTCTATTGGACAGTTGCACCAACATCATATTGACAATATAATTTTTTACAGACGAATATTGTTTTGTCAAGCTTTTCTATTTTTAGAAATTTGAGTTGGTGAAATGTGTGTACTTTGCTGTTTTTGTTAGTTTATTTTTTGTTTAGCAATGTTCTTGCTGTATGTAGCCAGTATTTGCATTTACTTTCTCTCCAGGGACTTTTATGTTCATTTTCTTATTTTAGATAGTTATAGTGGTTTATTTTCTTTTTCAAATTACTGTCTTTTATTTTTAATGCACTGTGATGCTTAACTGTTTTTCAAGAATTTGTTAAGCTTTTGTGCATCATCTTGCATTTAATGATTGCGCAAAGAATTAGGGGTAATATAACTCTATACAGTAATAAGTGTTTGCACAACAATATATTACTTGCAGTATTATTTCTTTAAGTCTGGAATATTCAGTGCAGGAGGATTGACGCGATCTCTGGCCTAATTTTGAACAAATTTATATTTAATGACCAAAATTATTTTGGTTATCATAAGACTATACCAAACAAACACCAAATTTTAATAAAAAGAGAAAAAAGAATAACATTAAAAAAGATTCTTTCTGCCTTATTATTTTAAAATCTTTGAGTAATGTTTTTATTAGGGTTTCATGTATCAGTTTTTTAAGATCACTTCAATATTAGTTGGGTTTTTTTAACAGAATTAAAATTAAAATCTTAACTAATATGTTATAATGTTACACAGTAGGTCCCAGCTGCTTGTAACTATCAGTTTAACTTTGTAATGACAACACGAAGGAAACAAGATTAGGCCATTTTATACCAGATAAAGTTGTCAAAAAAAAATCACTGTCGCGTTTCACTGTCGTGATTTTCTTGGTTGTTGACTTGTGATAGTATTTTTTTTTATATTGTGAAGAGCTGAAACAAAGAACGAACTTGTTAATTCCATTGACATTACTTGCGTCCTTAATTTATATTTAGGACATTATGTACTTTAGTGTGTAAGAAAATATACAAAGAAATTTGAAAGAAAATGTACCTTGTTGATTTTTTATAGTCATAACTCATAACTTAACTTGTCTTGGGATGAAGCTCGAATCGCCGCCGAGTTTACTACAGTGTTTGATTTGGCGGCTTTTAGATTTTTAAAAATCCCAATGAAAAGTGGTGTGAATTTTGTTTTTATTTATCTTCATCTGAGAATAGTACTATTTTTGTACCACATCTTACTACCCTTCCGGATTATACGCATCTAATTATGTCAAATGGGTAAGGATGAGGGAGATAGAAATCAGAGGAAATGTGCACGCATTTGCTTTGGAAAAAATGTCGAAACCAATTAAGGATAAATACCCACAGGGGACTCGAACGACGACCTTCTCTTCACCAGGGGTGGACTGACAAACTCCAAGCGGCCGGGAACTATACATATGATGACCCTTAATATCTACTACTGGAACTATGTTTTCAGTTTAAGCTGTAGTTGTGCGGTGAAGTAGTTCCATCTTTATTACAAGCTAATTTAATCCCGAGGCCATTAACAGTTTCATTATCATTATCCGTTTCTACTTTCATGAGCAAAAATGCTTCTAAAAGCTTAGACAATAGCTGGGTGTCTTTATTGATATATTTAAGTTTGTAAAAGGATCGCTACTTGTGTTATCACTAAAGAGATGATTTTACGTTTGTCTTATAAATAACACCGAGGAACAATAAAGCGAGATGGTTTTTAATTTAATGCTATAATATAGGTTAACACATTTATACTGGACACCTCAGACTTACTCACTGGAACTTTTGATAGAAATTTAATTGAAAAAGAAATTTAGACTTGAATGAATGTATTTATTTTATCGTAGTTAAGACAGCGGACCACTTTTTTTAAGTTAAAAATTAAAAGTGTGGTAGGTTGTATAATAAAGCAAGATAAAAACCATGAACATTTGACAAAATGACAATTATAATATAATAATACACTTCTACTCCTTGTACATGTTTAAAAATATGTGATATCAAATTGAAATTTAAAATGTCTTTGGAGAAAACCATCAGGTTAGATATTAACCTTCATCCTTAAAACATTTATAAAAACCATTTATACAATATTTAATTTGATATAAATAATCATAAATAACATTGGATAAAAATAATAAAAACCATGGAACGAAATGGGTAGGTGTAATTAAATTTGAAAGTATTGAGTAATGGAACTATTCAGTATACATAAGTGGTTTACAAATTAATAACTTATTGAAAATCAAATTTAAACGGTGATACGAAGTCTTAACATGTATTGGGTTCCCTTTTATTTTAGTTTAATTAGCTCTGTCAGCCCAAACCAAACCGGCCCAGTCCACCTCTGCTCGTCAACGGCAAACCAGATGGCATTGTCCTTTGTCCACAGACCCGACGTTGCTGGGACACATTCAATTTGTTTTTATAAAATAACGTGAGCGCAGTGGTAAAAGAAACAAAAGGTTCACTTCACACACGACTTACTAGCCAAACTTATCCAATGCTGCACAGCCAGTCTTGGTGCCAGAATATGTGTAGTGGTTTTCAGGGCAAACGTATACACAGATAGTAAATAAACGTTTCAACCCCAGCTGGTCACCATAACCAATGAACTACGGTAATGAAAGTAAGATATTCCCAGTAGGGGACATTAGTATCAGGGGGACAAGTATGTCTCTTTGCGGCGAGGATACGTCTCTCCATTGGCTGCTATTAGCATCATGTGGACACGTCTCCCCATTTGCTGCCAGTGACATCAGGGTACACGTCTGCACATTTGTTGCTTTGTTTCACGGCGAACTACGTGTACAGATAATTATATCTAGAAATGATCCCCCTCCCCCTGTGCTCAGACTGTCTATGACGTTAAGGTTCGCGATAGAATATATTGACTCTGATGAGTTTTTAAACTGTAGGTGGTTTTCCGCATGTATTATTATTATTATTATTATTATTATTATTATTATTATTATTATTATTATTATTATTATTATTATTAGCAGCAGCACCGCGTCTTACTACCCGTTCGGGTTATACGCTCTTACGCTAATGTGTAATGGTAGGATGATTGTGATATGAAATGGAGGACCTACATTTTAACGTGGAATCCGAACCACGGTGGAGGCCTGGTATTCCACACATTCACAAGTTGTGATTAATACACGTCTTGTCAGAGGTGAAGGAAGGGTTTAGTATTCCGCATGTAATTTATCACTATATATATATCTTATCCTCTGACCATTTTAGTGTGGGTGATTTTCTTATATTAACCGCTTTAAAATTATAATTGGTCAAATAATGATATTTTACATTGGCTCCAATGAGTCCAGTGTCAACTTCTTACATAAATCTATTTGATTGGCTATATCGATTTGCTTATTACTTGACATTAAAAACATCACACTAAAACTTTCGGGTCACTCATTTTCACCTCATTTTCCCAATCATGTGCTGGGGCAAAATTAATCAATGGTTTTTTATGAGTATATACCCTGGTTTTCATCGAGAGTGAAAAAACTGATTTCAAGCCTGACATATTTAAAATGAATTACATTAGCATGAACCACGATATATTTTTTTTATCTCAACTGACATTCTAAGTCTAGTTTGTCTCTTATGTTTGTTTATGTATATCATTATCTAGGATATTAAAATAATGTTTAATACATATTCTTAATGTGTGTTAAATATTTATGGAAACACGCTAAATATGGATTGATTGCTTAGGACAATAGAAACACTCCGTCTATTAAAATATGTTAATAGCATAGGAGGTTCTTCAACCCAACCAACATAATTTCTGTTTCTAGCAAAGCAACTCGAGTGATAAACGGGTTTTAACTGTCGCTGATAGTATAAAGTGGACAACTGTTATCTTCTTGGAACAAAGCCATGAGCAGATAAGGTCTACAACTTTTAAACTTATATAAACGTTAGGGTTTTAATATTTTCTCTTTTTACTACCGGTACTGGCATTTAGTGACATGTTGGGTGAATAGTACCAGAAAGGTGACTAGTTTCAATACTACAGTAAGAACCTGGTAGGAAGGACCTTTTTAGAAAGTAATAACTTTTTTTATAGTCAGCATGGAAACATTTGACTATATTGTTGATATTAATATTACTTTATAGGTATTTTGATATAAATATCAGCTCACAAGACTTTATAAATATATGAAAGTAGTTTAAAGTGGGCTGCACACTCGTCTAGCGTTTACGAGATGATCGATTCTAGCTGATTCCAGACGGCAGGATGCGAGCTGGAGCGGCCACCGTACACTCACGGCCACTGTTGTCAACTGTACTATCTGGATATTGCTTTTCATCTAATTTCACCACCCGGACAATCCTATTTTAGAATATTTTCTAAAAGTAATATCCTTTGGCCCTGCTATAAAGTAACACAATTTACATTAATAATTATTAATATTTTTTTTTATGAAAATCGGTGGGTTTAGCAATATAATCTCAGATACACGCGTTGGAAATCATGACTTTTATACTAAACCCCCTTTTTTTGTTTACATTTAATCCTAGATAAAAAAAGTTTTATTCTACCGGTCAAAATACAATCCACTTCATGTCCATGTACTATCGCTAGAGACTATAGCGTTTCGCAACCCTGCACTCAACTTTCATATGTCGTGAACAAGGCCGTAGTCACGGGGGGGGGGGAAGGTTCGGGGTTCAAACCCCCCCTCCCCCCGAAATTTTATGAACAAAATATATATGGCTTTATTTATGGTTCAAACCATATTACAATTAAGGTACAAGTACAAATTATGGGGCTGTGTTACCATAAAAAGCACTTCAGAGAGTTTCCAGAGGTGTTTATTATTTAGAATGTTTTTTAGCCTTCGGCAGTTATGGTGTTATGTTGTCATAAAAAAATTCTGATATCTTCTAGAGGTGTTTAATATTTAGAATTGTTCCTATTTTTCGGTGGTTAGGGGGTTATGTTGCCACAAAGAAACACTTTAGAGAACTTCTAGAGCTGTTTAATATCTGGAATTTTCCCTAGCCTTCGGCAGTTAATGGGTTATGTTACCATAAAAAATACTTTAGAAAGCTTCTAGAGCCGTTTAATAATTAGAGTCTGTCCTAGCCTCCGATAGTTAAGGGGTAGTGTTGCCATAAAAAACACTTCAGATAGCTTCTAGAGGTGTTTAATATCTGGAATTTTTCCTAGCCTTCGGTAGTTAATGGGTTATGTTACCATAAAAAACACTTTAGAGAGCTTCTAGAGCCGTTTAATAATTAGAATTTGTCCTAGCCTCCGATAGTTAGGGGGTAGTGTTGCCATAAAAAAACACTTCAGATAGCTTTTAGAACAGTTTTTTATTTAGAATTTTTTCTAGCCTCCGTCAATTGGGGGATGGGCCCACCAAACCCCCCCCCCCCCCCGAAATTATTGGCTGGCTACGGCCTTGGTCGTGAACATGTCCTCATCAGGGGAAGATGTGGTGTTGTTGTTGGCGAATAAGAAAACTACGTAGGTGGTGGGGTGGGTTCTTCCCTTCAATTCGCCCAACTTAGAGAATAGTTTTGACCACTGACTACAAACATTCATATTATGATTGTTGGTTGTGCCCCTTGACGCATGCGCAGTGCTGCACAAGCGTCTCGCATCTGGCAAAAGCTCGAAAACTTGAGATCTCGTCTCGCGCGAGAATGGCTGACATTTACGATACATTTGTATGGCAGAACTAAACGTTACCTTGATCTTAGCATCCATCTAGCATGTACGATGCCTGACTGGAATTTATTTGCACCCTGAAAACGTTTAGTATCGTTTTGGTAAGGTAGTTACTAAAGTTAGTAAATATTTTTTAATAGAGTCATATCAAGTCATCTGCACCCGTCACGTTTGATAGATATTATCACTACCTATAAAATAACACCAATAATATAGTAAAATGCTATCTATGTTGGCCTCAAAGCAATATGTTAGAATGTTCTAAACTGTTCTTCCAATCAAAGTCGGGGTATAGACATGTAACTTTTGTGTCAGCATCGCTCTTTGTCGTGTTCATACTATATCCAGCAGCAACTCAAACTATCAAATCCAAGGGGACAGAAAGAGTTTAGTGAATGGTATTAACTAGGTTAAGTTAATTTCTGGACGTGCTAGTCTTTTCTTACCGAGGGGACCAAGGCCGACTCGGGTAGGGGGTTCTACCAATGATGGCTCGTGATAAAAGCGTCCCCAAACAGGGGATGGCATGCGTTATTTTTCAACATTAAATCCCCATCGAACGATAATTTTAAGTGTTTTCAACATAATTTGGGTTGTTGGGACTATACATTTTATAATTAATCCAATAAGAAGATATTGTGGTGTAGGCATTCAGGAGGGATTCAAACATGCAATAGTAATAATACTTTCGGGGGGAGGGGAGGTATATTTAACCCCCAAAGTACCCCTGTCCTGTCACAGTAGCATAGTCACGGGATACTCGTGAGGCCCTTTACTTTATTTTGCACATGACCTTTATCGTTTTTTTTTTTTTTTTACGTCTCTTTATGCACTAGGGTCAAATCGTCAGTCGCTGAAGAGAGTTGCAGTAATACCATCTCAAGCATGCGCTCGTTGTACCGCGATGGATAAAATTGTATTATTTTGTCCACTTTAAAATTTACCACACAATTAACATTATGAAAATATGACACTTTCACCCGGTAAACAAATCTAAACTGAAAACAGGTGGTGAATATAGAGGGCCGGTCACCCTTGAGACAGCAACAACATTATAGGACAATATTGAATAAATTGACCCATTGTATTCATTGTATTAGAGGACGTACGGTACGAAACGCTTACATCAATGAGGCCTAAGATATAGGGCTACACATATAGAGAGAATAATACAAGGCGGCAAGATCACTATTATAATCTCTTCTTGTCGCTACTGTTGAAAAGGACATCGTTTTGAAACTTATATACAAAGATCTAGGGGCAATATTTGCAACATTTCATTTGACAACCCTCTAGATTTTGGCTTAGGCCCTATATTGTTTAGTTTCTAAATAAGAGTTATTGAGTGCTCTTTAACAATAACAATTACAATGTGAATAATTGTTATTATTTGATTGTTATAATTTAACCCTAACAAATGTCCATAATAGTGTTGTGTATAGCTTAATTGAAGTCTTAATTATTTTTTAACTTATATAACATAACTACTACATTATAACTCGTAAAAATGTGATATTGTAAAGTATAAAGAAGATATATACATTTAGTTTTTACAAAAGTAGCTTTTGCCACGTACACGTACTAAAAAAAGCCAACTTTTTTTGCTTCAAGAACATGCTTCTAAATATTCCCCTTTAGGCTACGGCCGCGTTTTATGACCAGTTATCATGGTACCAAGGCGCCTTCACGTCTTGGTACCATGATAACTGGTCATAAAACGCGGCGACCAGGTCGCAAGTGTGCCGTAGCCTTACTCCCTTTCACAAGACTATTAAAACCATAAAAACACGCTTTTAATATTATTTAAAGCTATCGATTTTTTTTGTATATCGTTTGCCCACTCCTTCCCCCACCTAACAATCCTGCATACGCCAAGAAGTGTTGACCCCCCTCTCCCCTTTTAATCGTCGTCCCTTATCAAACCAATTCTCCCTTTGGTTCTTTTCATGGCCAAGCGTTGATGTCCAGTCCATTTTCGTTTGTCACCCCCCATCTCCTCTTCCATGCGTATAATTAGTTACCTTTGTGAAGCGTAGCTCGTTATATCTGTTCACTCGGTTGACCCAGTTCCACAGTTGGATATTATTGCGCTGCGGGGTCGTTTGGGGGCTCCTTACACGGCCTGATCAAGTCTCCTCGGGACCTTGCCGCGTCAGGGGCGTGGTCAAACCGCCGCGCCGGGTTGCGTCACTTGTCGTCTCAATCCACCTGTTTGCTCCGGTAGAGATGGGAGCTAGTGAATACTGGGCCTCGTCTGTGGACAGGATCACTCAAAGTTCCTTAGCCCCCCTCACTTTTTTCGAAAGCTGTGGAACTAGGAATGTTTCATAGTGCGATCCGCCTCGCTAATGACTCAGCCTTTGTTATTATATGTCTTGTGCTCCGTACACACGGGCAATGTTTTCGTAATTAATTCCATAAATAAGCATGTATTGGAGCATGTATCGGCAGCTATCGCAACATAACCAACGACGTAACTATTACGAAATATGCGACTTTCACTAACACGGTCATCATTTCTATCCTTGTCTGGGAATAGCTCATGTTATCAACACAAGTAACATTTCTATCCTTGTCTGGGAATAGCTCATGTTATCAACACAAGTAACATTTCTATCCTTGTCTGGGAATAGCTCATGTTATCAACACACGTGACATTTCTATCCTTGTCGGGGAATAGCTCATGTTATCAACACACGTGACATTTCTATCCTTGTCTGGGAATAGCTCATGTTATCAACACACGTGACATTTCTATCCTTGTCTGGGAATAGCTCATGTTATCAACACACGTGACATTTCTATCCTTGTCTGGGAATAGCTAATGTTATCAACACACGTGACATTTCTATCCTTGTCTGGGAATAGCTCATGTTATCAACACAAGTAACATTTCTATCCTTGTCTGGGAATAGCTCATGTTATCAACACACGTGACATTTCTATCCTTGTCTGGGAATAGCTCATGTTATCAACACACGTGACATTTCTATCCTTGTCTGGGAATAGCTCATGTTATCAACACACGTGACATTTCTATCCTTGTCTGGGAATAGCTCATGTTATCAACACACGTGACATTTCTATCCTTGTCTGGGAATAGCTCATGTTATCAACACAAGTGACATTTCTTTCATAAGATGGTTTATCTATGTATAAATTATAAGTTTAATTTATATTTTTAATTAATCCGACTTATTTAATAACATATTATACTGAACATATCTATAAAATACATTTAGACTAAAACCACTTCCATCAAACCTGGAAGATAAAGAAAGAAATTACTGCTTAATTAACAAAATTTATGAATACTTTTACTAGGATTCTGGTTAATAGAACCTTTTGGAGTTAGACAATACAAACATATTTTTTATGAGTAATATTGATAATAATAACTATATTATTAATATTATTGTATTGATGATGATACCATTTTTCAAAAGTGACAGCTGCATATCACATGACTTTATTTATTTATGTATGTATGCATATTGTTTTAGTAACGTTTGTGATTGCCAAAATATTTATTCTTATCTAAATCATACTTTGAATCTCTTCTGCGCATACGTTTTGATGTGAATACGTCTTTAAATTTGCTACCATACGGGAGCAATCCAAAAAACCTAATGATAACAAAATCGGGGGATACAGTTTGGTGTTGTAGTTTCGAATCTTTCCTCTACATCCAAAATTAAATTATACCACTGGATAGCTAAAGGATCAAAGAATTCATTACGATAAGCGAGAACAGTGACGCATCGCGCGCGGTGGAGGGGGAAGCGCCGCCATTTTGAGGTTATTTTGCTGCGTATCGAGATTTGCAATTGGTATAACTTTTACTCGGAGAAGCTACGATGTTCGTTTAGGTTTTAATCGTCAGCTGTCATCAAAATCTATCTATTGTATATAAAACATTAGTTTAAAGTAGTGACAGTGAATATAATAAGGTGTTAGAATAAAAAAATATCAAGATTTAACGTTTACCAGAAATCTCGATGTATCTTGTATGCCATTTGTATCGTACTTTTCGTATCACAGACCTATAATTAATAAAGTTATATTATAACACAATAATTATTTGTTTCCTTGCTTTTATCCTAAATACATAAATAAAAATATTTTATTTAAAAAATATAACCCGTTACATAAACGTATTCACGTACAACACACGGCCGTGTCCATGACACAGCCACACCCCATTTTTTTTTTACTTAAACATCTCCGAAAACTAGGACCTGCGCTAGTACAAATTACGCACGCACAACTTTAATCATAATGTCTTGTTTTTTTAATAGTTGTCAAGATAGTTAGTCTTACACAAGGTATTTGTTGACTTGGACTCAATTCAATAGTTTCTTATTTATGAAAACAACGCTCATGTTTACATGAGAAACTTTATCGGGCACCCGCTGTGAGGTCTTGATTGTCGTTTCTCTCTCTCTCTCCAATGCTTTGCGAATCTCGACCTTAATGGTTGGAATGTTCACCGTACAGGTTTCGTCACGAATATATACTGCTTTGTTGCTCCCGCCTATGCTACGCGACATTCGACCTTATTGTTATCCCAAAACATATGTATGCTTTCTTTTAGGTTGCTTCTGGAGATTATAAAATAATTTGAATGTCCAGCATCTTGAGGTGACAGGTATACTAGGCAGGGAATAGTCAGGGGATCTGCTAGATCAAAAGATAATACATTTCAGGGGATTGTAAGAGAAAAGTCAGGAATAAAAATACATTGAGTATCCTAGTTCATAGGATACGTAGAAAATAGTCATATGATAACCATTGAGAAAAGTGGAATAAATTTGTTGGATAGTTTTATGTTTTTTAAACTAATAAAACTCTTTTTAAGATAATTCGAATTTTCTTGGCAGGGATTAGAAGCCTAGATCTAAGGGTCCACCCACTCCTCTACCGGCTGATCTGTGATCAAAACCTTCTTACTCATTCCCTCCTAAGACTGAACGCGATTAATTAAATCACACCTAATATAACACCAAGTATATATTTAGCCTCACCTCTCCCCAACTACAACCTGTGCTACGTAACTTTTAATACCTGGTGGTCTAGGGGTAAGGTAGTTTAATTTTCTACACATGGTGACCTCAAGAGTTGTTGAATATTTGTCATGAGCATAGCGGCATTAGATGACAAACTTTTTAAATGAAGAGGAAAATATTTCATGAAATTCCTGGACATCCTTGACATATATTAAAGAACTGTTGATAGCCTATCACCATCTGAAGACAATAACTTTATATATATCTATAAAATATATTGATTTAATATTTTAATAAAAATAAAACTTTTGTTATATAAAAAAACTGCAAAAAACCAAAATTCACCTTTTCTTGCGTTCCCTACATCCCCTCCTTAAGGGGAATCGTGCATAGTAACTTTTTTGAGAAAACTTTTTTTTTCACAACAAAGCTGATTGTAATTGTGTTTTAATTTTAAAAACAATTTTTTACATACAATATATTTCCTTTAGAAGCTCTTCTAATCACTGTGTTTGATTTGTTCTATTTGACTTGTAACTTGCTATAGATGGACGTTCAATGCGATCGTTTGAATATTTTCTAAGTTATTAAACATGTAGGTCTACTGCTACACATTATCATTACATTTTTAGGTAGCAGTTTGTTTTTATTCATTTACTTTATATCTTGCAATATCAAGGTTTTTTAAAAATTTATTTTAAATTAATGGGGGACTAGTTCTGAGCCGTTAGATGTTTTGCCTTTATGAGGTTGGGTTATTAAAATTGCTTCGGCACCCTCTCATAGTATCCACTGTTTTTTCCACCGCCTCGCTTCAGACTTTTTTTTATGCTACAATAATTGAAATGACTGAACAAGTACGACTATTGAGAACGTTTTAACTAACATTTTATTTAGTTTTTAAATCCAAACAAGTTCCCCTCACCATAGCCTTCAACACTCAGGCACTACCGCCAGATACAGGGCGTTCAGCGACCTGGAAAACAGCGAAATGTCAGACAATTTGCTTGGTCAGGGAAAAATCTGAGAATTTCATAAATTTTTTGGAATGCTTACGTCTTCTCTAAAAAATATACGCAAATTTTATCTCCGGTGGTCAAAATAACATTTTTCTTTCATTTAATACTCACCGTAAATCTTTTAACGCATTTGTCTCTGTTGTGCATACAAATCTCGATTCTCCAAGTCAACATGTGATTTGACCCGCTTCGGGTGCCGCATGATCTAAGACGCTACTCTTGCAGTAGACTGCCGATGACGGGAAGATCAAGGATCGAATCTCGGTTTGGTGTACTGAGGGTGGTTATTAAAAAAAATGGTTTTCCATTCTCCCTCTACTCAAATTCGGGTGAAATTCCTCTAAATATGACCTTCCTCATCCCTAAATTCACTAACATAATTAGTACATAAGCGTATAACCCAAACGAGTAGTTAGACGCGGTGCTAAAAAATAAATAAAAAATCTTGTGATTTGCATGTCGTCTTTTCACCCCCTCTGCCGCTCGTCTTTAGTTAAGTTGTGTTATGGTTATGCTCATGCGCAAGAATTTTATTACGTTATATAAAGAAGAAACTAAAAAGATTGAGTCTCGATACGATCAAGCTTTACCATTGAGGCGAAAAAGTGTCAGACTGTGAACTATGATGGGAAAGACATCGTAGAATTTTTAAGTTTACTTGATCATGTTTCACTCGGCACGTCTGGCCAACTAGCATGCGGGACCTCCTAATAAATACGATGAAATACTAACACTCGTACCCTATTCGACCATATATTATCATCATTAGATCCGCTGCACTCTTCACTAGATACCCTTCATGGAGTGCTGGCCTAGTTTTTCTTAGCACTGCGTCTTAATAACCGTTCGGGCTATAAGCTGATGTACTAGTTACCCTAATGATTTTAGGGATAAGGAAAGCTATAAACAAAACCTCAGTACACCCGACCAAGATTTGAACCTCGATCTCCCCGTCATCGGCATTCTAGTATACTGCGATAGTAGCGCCTTAGACCACGTGGCCATTGAATTGGGTCTGGCGTAGTTAACTTTGACTATGGAGGCCATGTTCAATTTACGAGACAGGGTGCAATATTTAGCGTGTATTGCCGCATGTGTTTTCCTATCCTGAATCTTTTCTTCGGTCGATTGAAAAGGGCCTATATATTAGCACTAAACCGTAAACATAGAATAAGACTAAAATACTCCAGAAACAAAGACTAATAGTGGCTGTCAATTTGCATTTGGAAGCTGGTTGTTGGCTACTCGTGGTCTGCAGCTGCAGTTGGCGTCTTTGAGTTGGAAGTGCTTATGTGAAACTTGCCCATCCTATTCGAGTTTAAGTAGGTGTCGTCTTGTATTTATTATGCGCCGCATTTGAGGTGTACTCATTATGAGTATGAAACTGGCCCTTGGTATTCATCCGTTACGCGTTAATTATGTGCTGTCACTTTACAGCGCTGGTCTGATTGACAAAATATATCTACTGGGCGGATGTCCATGGAACTCTTTTTAAGTAATTTTTTTGCCGATTGAAAAGGGTATAATTATCGTGGATCAATGTACTATAAGACTATAACTTAGTTAATAAGTTTTAACACGAGGGCTATTATGATTTAATCTTTTGGGTAGAAATGAGAAGTATAGTAAAAAGAATTTCACCCACATTAGCGTGTAGAGATGTTAAAACTACAGTGATAAATCACACATAGAGAATTATTTCCCATTACTTTCAGGCCGAAATTCGAACCTCAACCTTTCTCGTCACCTATGATACAGACCATTCTACTACAAACTTTGACTCCACACCGAAAGATTGCTCTGTATACAGAGACCTGCTCCTTTAAGTCCTTATAGTAACCCGTAATACAGCTTCCAAGTAGAAAGCTAGTCTGAGAGTACAGTCCGTAAGTTGGATCATCTTTACTTTCTAAGGACTAGTCAATACGGATTGCTAACTGCTCAGGGCTACCAATCACAGCAAAGTAAATATGTGCGCGCACATTGAAATTAAAGTACCATTTGCAGCGGAACGATCCGTTACTGTGGAAACAAATGCAAAATTAAATGCTAGTTTCTAAAAATTTTAAATACTAAGTTCCCAGAAATAATAGCGTCTTTTTATTTTTGTTAAACTTTACTTTAGTATTATTAATAATCAATATATATCACTTCTTACTTCTAGAAAATTTTCTTTAGAAGAGTTTAATTGTACGTAGTCTCCGTCTTTCTCACTGGTTGGCCTGGTCACGTGATTATGTATACGGACTGTGTGGACACGATTTATATTTCTAAGGAGCATTAAAGACTTAAGGATGCGAAGCTTATGGACTTTGTAGACGAGGCTTTATACCTTATAACACGTGACCATATGTACATGTAACAGTTCCGTTTCACCCAAGCTGACCTATTAGTAATTTTTTAATCAATGCACGTCTTTAGTTAATCACTGTCTCTCTCCCCCCCCCCCTCCCTCACATTGCACTGCAGGCTCATTTTAGTCAAAAAAGGATAGCTGCCTAGTTTTTTCCAATTATTGTAAACTTAACTAGATGTTTAGGCTATTTAGTTGGGCTCAGTTTGTGTTCCGTGCAATCCACATTCTATGTTATTTATGAGTAATTATAATTTTTGTTCTCAGGTAAGCGGTACGTCCTGGTGTTTGTCCCGAAGGCCTTCTTAAAGTAAGTATGCTGGGAGTTTCACTCAATCTAGCGGTTAGTACGTGCTGTGGAAACACGACTCTCCGTTGGTATAGCTATGATATGCGCACGATCAGCACACTAAAAAACCTGGCGCGCAACAAGTTGACCTAACACAATGATGACAGGAAAACGGGGAAGCACACAATTCGCTAATAACTCCTGTCGGAAATTACAACGGTTTCTTGATTGATTTCTTACTTGGGTTCACACGTTCGCCGTAAAGCAAAGGCAGAACAGAAACGTGGTCATGTGAGCTCTCGAACAGTCACGAAATTTTAGCGCTATCAGTTTCGCACGCCTGGCATGAGTTGAAATATGTTCATCTTTGTCCTCTGGGCCGCGCAGATCTGCTTGTAAGAGCCAATCAGCGCAAAGCTAATTGTTCCTCATATGAAATGACACGTGTCATCATCACTAAACAATACAACTGTCGACATGGTAGTATTAACCTAAAACACATATTTTTTTCCACTCAAAAACAAAACGTGTTGGTACCAGGTGTTTCTTGTTTGAATTGTAAAGCCCCATATGTAAACACACATTTCTGCGAGTGTGTGAATTCTTTTATGACGTATTCGCGCATGCGTCTTCCTATCCATGCATTTGTTATTCCAATGCAAATATGCGGATAGCTCGGATGAGTAATAAGGCCTGGAACACTGACAGAAAAAAAATCGAACTAATTTCTTAAAGGGTGTGCCTGACGGTGTAGAGGTAAGGTGTCAGACTTCTGTGCTGGGGGTCTGGGGTTCAATCCTCGGTCCCGGTACAGATTTATCTGATTGCCAAACCCTTCCTTCACCTCTGACAATACGTTTATTAATCACAACTTGTAATGTGTGGAATGCCAGGTCTCCACCGTGGTTCGGATCCCACGTTAAATGTAAGTCCTCCATTTCATCTCGCAATCACCCTACCATTAAACATTAGCGTAGTGCGTACAACCCGAGCGGGTAATAAGACGCTATGCTAATAATAATATATTAATAATAATAATAATAAATAATAATATAATAATTCTTAAAACCATATAAATATAACAATTATTTGGTTTTGACTATTAATTTCGCACTATCAGAATACAAAATATACACAAAAATAATGGTTCTCTAAAGACACTTTGGATGAGTTTGCCTTTTTCTTCTCTTCTTATATTCACGTTCATAGGCGATAAATATTGCTCTCTCACATGGCAGGCCTTGCCACCTGTTTGAAAGCTATTGAGCGTCTTTATAGAGGTATATCACGCGATGGAGCAATCTTGGGAGCAGGTGTAATTGTTTATGATGGTACTTGCAACGCGCCCAAAGGATGTTGGGTGTATTTAGCTTCATTAGCTTTGTGTCGGTTCTTCTAATCATCCAGCTTGTGCAGTTGAGCCGTGGTTTATCCGGGCCACGTAACCAACATCCGTTCCCACAGTTTGTGTGCCAAATGCAAATTTGGGAACTTGTTCGGTTGGAAGATAAGATAGTACAATCATGGTCGGTCGATTTTTGAAACTAAAAACAATCATAAGTCGAAATACCACAGGTCAAGCTTAAAGAATTTGGTTTAATGCACTTATTATATTTGTACGTTTAACACTTAAATTCCTCCCATCTCTCTCGGACTCTTTGTCATATTACCCTTCTGGGTAATCAGTATATTTATATTAATGGTATAGGGTCAAGGAAAGTAACATTTGGAAGAAATGTACCCACACTTTTATGGTGGGAGAGAGTAAAACCATTTAGGAAAAGCACCCCATTACGCTCGGCTCAGGATTCCCTTGACACCGGCAGACCAGGTGAGATGAGACTGACGCCTTTGTCGGAATGTGGAGGTGTGCGGTTAGTACCAAGGTTATTAATGACTTAGTCTAAGGGGTAGAGATTAGGATAGCTTAATAGGAAATGCACTAGCATTGATGTGGAGGAGGGATGGACAAATCATATAAAACCACAATACACCTGGCCGAGATTAGAACCTACATTTTCCCGAGATGGGTATTCCATTATATTGCGAGTCTGACGCTTATTATTTGTGACCACTAGTTTTGATGGACAGAAATTTTGCTTCAAATCAGTATTTCAGAAATATCTACGCACTTTTGTTTATCATAAACGGAATTATTAATTTTGCTGATATCAATAAAAATAAGAGTTAAAAGATTACGCGGCACCATATAACTATTGGAGCGTCTGCCCTCCTTAGAGGAGCAGCAAGAACAGCCAGAATAGGCCTCTCCTCGGGCCTTTTATAACCTCGAAGGACGCTACTTGAGCATCCAACAGCTCCTACTCTTAGGTCACCCTTGTTAAAAAGTATTCTTTATTATTGTTGCTTTGTCCTGCTAAACACAAAACCCCATTGAAAACCCCCTTAACATGTACTCTCATCCAAACCCTACTGGCGACCTACGGGCTCCCATCTGGTGAAACTAAAATGGCTCTGACATACGTCTTGGACCAACTTAATATTTATCCTGTTAGAATAGCCTTTTACTTCAACTGAAATACGTGTAACTATTAATACTGTCTATCAATTTATATTATCAGTATTATTAATAATAGGTACTGTATACATATATAATAATATAATTGAAACTTATTCACATACCCTTTATATCTAGACACTATAAATACTATTTTATATCAATAATTTTTATAATAATGATAATAATGTTAAATTTAACATAAATTATGCTAATATGATTGTGCTAGTATAGTTTAAATCTCAAAATAACTGTCACAGTCTCTATCCTTTATGCTAAGCGTATTCGTTAAAATACTATCTATCGCAGCTCTTAATCAAGTACATGCTCTTTTCTATCCCAAGGTACTTTATATTTGAGAACATCGTCCAGTAGTGCGTCTGTTATTGAGTCAAGTTAAATTCCTGGCATGGCTTTAACAAAATTTAGTGGAGGAATTAAGGCATTCTCTTTCACGCTGAGGAATTAACTGCGTGTCTGTTCTAGAATTTAGTTCGTAAATTGCGTGCTGAAATAATCATTCATTAAATACCCCAAATAAAATTTAAAATATTAATGCAAGAACATTTTGTTGGCATTTCTTGTAATCGTGATGAAACTGTTTAGAGCCTGGCAACATAGACTGCAAGCTTGTTAGGGAGATCTATAGATAGTCTTTACGTTGAGCACTCTATTTTCCAAGCCTGACATTGTTTTTGTCGTATTTGTCCAAGTGCTGGGCCGGGATATGTTGAACCCATCCAGTTAAACCAGAATGAGGGCGTATAACTCGAACGGGTAGTAAGATGTGGTGCTAAATTAAAAAGAATGAAGTTATCGTTCTTGTGTGTGTGTGTCGCTATGAAACTGGGCCTGTCAGGCAACCGAGCCTTTTGTTCTTTTCTGATCCCGTCACGAGCTCGGGCTGATTTCCCGTTTTTCGCAACCGCGTCGTGATTGAGACTCGTCCCGCCGTGCTCGCTCCCTCTGTTTCACAAGACGAACTCGTGAATTGATACATCCACTTGGAGTATTCGGGATTTGACAGCTTCAGGAAAAGGTTGATCTTCGGGGCAGTGTTTGGGGAGGCTGACTACCAGATAGGTATTTAGAACCATGGTTCCACCTTGCTTGTCCTCGTGACAGAGTGGTTGGAGAGTCTGGCTGGCTACAGGTAGCTCACAATAGACTAGACTGCCGATGACAGGAGATCGGGTTCGAATCCGGTCGGGTGCACTGAGGGCTGTGTTCCTAAATGGTTTTTCAACTCTCACTTCGCAAATGCGGGTGCAATTCATCTAAACCCAACCGTCCTCGTCCATACTACATAAGCGTAATTAGTACATAGGCGTATAACCCGAACGGGCATTAAGATGCGGTACTAATACAAAGTAGTAAAGAAACAAATGAATTCGAACTTTTGTAGACCCGGTATGTCCATACATCATAATTCATTTTTTTTAAATCAATAAGTTGACTAAAATAATTTTAACATTGACCCGACATTGGTCCCCCCCCCCCCAACCCACCTTGTTTCCTAACTACCCCTCCCCTACCACCGTTATCCTTACCCCCTTCTTATAACCCACTTGTTCACTTTACAGACTATAGCTTGAAATATATAATAGGCTCCAAGTGCCACCTCTACACTTGAACCCCTCCACCGGGAGCCATCACTGCACAAACATTTTTGGGAAGTTTTCCTATTCGAAATTTCCCGGAAAATTTTCATCTCTAGCTACATGTACCCTTTGTTTATCCTAAAGATCAATTAGCAATCTTACATTATATTATTTCTCTATGGTTTAACTTATAAGACAGGGTCATAATATAATCCGTCAAGGTAAGACTGCTAAACCCTGATTTTTATTAGAAACCCACTTTCGATCACCAATATTTATTGAAAGTCACTAACATTTGGCATTTTAGAAATATCTCTTATTTGATTTATTAATGATAAAGTTTATCTAAAATTTATCATAAGCGTTCATTAATACTTCCTTATGGACCATCATTTATCTTTACATTACCCGCCTCGGTGGCGTAGTTAGCTAACGCTCTAGTCGTGTTGAGCTTGACTGTCGAGGACGGGAAGATCGAGGTTCGAATCTCGGTCGGGTGAACTGGGGGTGGTTTTTTCTAAATGGTTTTCCACTCTCCCCCAAGCAAATGCGGGTTCACTTCCTCTATATTCAACCTTCACAATTCCTACCCCATTAGCGTAATTAGTACTTAAGCGTATAACCCGAACGGGTAGTAAGACCGGTGCTAAATAAAAAAAATTAAATTATCTTTACATTATTAGTTAAATGAACTAGGCATGTAAATACAATTTATTATAATATTTTCCGCCGTTGTGGCAACATGAGTTTCCGGTTTTCAAATATAAGCAGATAGAAGCAGCTTCTTTGTATTTGTATAGTTGTTATCCCTGCTAGCCCCATACTCCTATCCCTCATCCCGAGAGGTATTATTTAAAGAATTTTGGAGATGATGTTTATTGGTGAAATACATTTACATATTGGCTTTCTCAGGACTTGAGCGCAGTAAAAAAAAAATGACGTGAGCTGTTCTTAAGTTTAATTTCTAGCGTTAATTTTGTGTCATTCCGTGAAGTTAATTGTTCTAGGCCAGCGGTTCCCAACCTTTTTTCGCTCGCGTACCCCTTGGCAACCCATTTCCATAGATTGTGCCCTTAATTTTTGGCAAAATGTTTAATTGCTACAGTAGTATTTATTTGTATCAACTGAAAATAGATGGGCTAGTGATGGGGCTAAAAAACCATGTGATGATAAGCTGAATAAAGAGTGCAGATATTTTTACATACAAAAAAACAAAAGTTACAATAAAAACACACATTTTATTTATTAATTAATTTATTAATAACTATAAAAACAATTTTATGTTTGAAATTGAAATCAGTTTCTCAAGGTCAAATATAGAAGAAAGCCCGCACTGCCCCTCACCGTATTGTTGAGTTAATTTCATAACTTTTGACTAATCTTTGGTCTTACACTGCTCTCATATGTAGCTCTTTCCGCCATTAGTCAAATATTTTCGTGTACCCCTAAACGTCCTGGCATGTACCCCACGTTGGGAACAGCTCTTCTAGGAAAGATACGTTAGCTCATTGAATCTTTGGGGTTGTTAGTTTGAATCCCAGATGAGCCATAATCATTTCAGTATATCAATACTCAAATAATTCCTTCTTTAAAATGGACCTTGTTTTTTTTTAATCAAAATAACCCATAGTTTTAGTTTGATGATCCATTCCTAACTAATTATACTTTTTTTTTTTTGAGAAATGGACGTAGGTAATTAACCAAGTTTTATTTGAAAATAACTATATCTTACATTCCAAAGTTCAAGGACACGAAGAGATAAAACATTTTACTAATCATCGGAGTATATTTTCCCCATGTATAGCAAATGCGTCCTACAAGATAATTATTGTTGTTTTTGGGTGAATTGTTTTTAGCTTATATTTAATTTCGCGTCTAGATTAAGGACTCGATCGACGAGAAACAGTCTTTATCATATATCATAAGCCAAGTCATAAGATATGCCATAATGTTTCTTCATGGTTTATACTACTTTATTAAATGAGACGGGTTTCTTTCTATAGGAAGTTAATACAATATATCAAGTTATAGCCTTATCGTCATAATTAACTATGTGGTAATATATAGACTACACCAAATATATGTTAGAGTTTTTGGTATGAAAAAACTGTTTCAGATGTCCATTCCTATAAAAAAAACATTGTAAGCCTATATATTTTCAAATTTCACATTAATAAATGTGCTTTTTTTAAGCTAGCAATCAGATATTTGGAAGCCCTTAACGATAGCACAAGAACGAGGCAGCTTGGAGTGTCTCTTTGCAATCCTATTGCCGCTATGTGCTAAACTGAAGTGGAAACTTTAAAACTTGGGCTATCTCTATTAAATTAGTTCCACTTAAATAGCGGGAAAGAGTTTTGGAAAAAATCTAAGGTATATTTCTCATATTCCATCCATATAGTTCCCTTGATGCATCGACCACAGACGAGGTCGCGAAGGATCTTCGCGCTCCCAAGATACCCCTAGTTAAAACATGTTTTATTCACGGGTTCGATTCCCGGTGCGATTGTAAAATGTATCATTGGTGTAATTGGGGCTTCACTTTTCACATTGATGATGGGTTGACAATAAAGGGATTGGGCTGTGTCTGCTCTATAATCAAGTTAATTTGGTTCAGAAAGTGCGTGTTAAATCGTCCTTTTTTTTCTTAACCATTCCTCCCATTGATAGAGAGTAGGGAGTCGAACCGAAATACTTATTGGTTCTGGTTCCGGTTTGACTCCCTGATGGAGAGTAATTAGCCAAACGAAGAAGGCAACGACACAGTTTCCATCTAAAGGCACAATGAAGACATTCTTGGCGTAAAGTCCTGGCAATTACGAAATTATTTCGATCTCTAAATTTTGAATATAGCAAAATATGCAACATTGTCTTCCCTTCAATATTTTTACTTTCTCGATATCTTAAAAGTAGAGAAAGTATTGTGATCGTCAAAAAACTCGAACTCGAGATTTTGAAGAATCTAGACCTTTCACGAACCCCCGAATCCGAAAAAGTGGTTTTTGAATTTCAGTCTGTCTGTCTGTCTGTACCTCCTACTAGAGCCGAAACTATTTTACCGATCGGGCTAAAATTTGGTATCTAGAGTATTCATAGGATTGCCCCTAGGGGATTTTGGAGTTGGATATCTAACCCTAAAATTAAGGGTAGTTTACTGAAGGGTAAAAAGAGAAAAAGTTGATTTTCTCAAAATCGACTCTTACCATTTTGATTAAATTTAATTTCTAAACATTAATAAATATTCCAAAAAAAAATTGCTACCCTCATTATTTCGGCAAAATGACTTTAAGGGCTCTGATCTGATGCGTAAATTATAATTTTTTATCATATCTCCGAAACTCTTTGAGATATGAAACTACTTATAATTTCAAATATGTAGATAATACAAATATTTTATTCGAAACATATTTTTATAAAATCAATAACTTTCAAGCTATACGCAAATATATATTTTTTAACTTTTCGAACACAAAGATAAAGTATTGCAACCGTAAAAAAAAAATAAAAAAAAATCCAACCTTAAATGTTAATGGATGTCGACGTCTCATAACCCCTCGAACCCTAAAAAGTGGTCTTTGCAATGCAGTCTGTTTGTGTGTCTTTTTAAACCCAAAATTAAGAGTAGTTTAATAAAAAGCGAAAAATTTATTTTCTCAAAGTCGGCGCTAACGATTTTGATTAAAATTCGTATCTAGGCGTTGATTAAGATTATAAATAAGCTGGCTATTTTAATTTCCCCGTAAAAATGACTTTTAGGGTACTTTACAGAAGCGGAAATTTCCCTCAACTATTGAGATACTAAATAACTTATCATTGCAAAATTGTAGTACAGTTAAAAATTAAAACTTTTTATAAGAAATGTATTTTTATAAAACCAACAGTTTTTGAGATATTGGCAAATATATTAATGCAATTTTGTGAGTTTTAGTTGTAAAGAGTTACTACTTAAGTTTTAACGCAATAATTCTTTAATGTCATAGAATAAGAAATAAATAGGTCTCTCAAAAAGTGTAAGTTCTCTTTCGTTCAACCTCTTATGGGAATTGTTTGTACAGCATCATTTTAAATTCATTAGTCAATATTTATAAATGAGGAATTTAATAGCAATGCAATAACCATAAGATGTGCAACCCCTAATAAAATTTCGAAAATTTTAAACAGAAAGCCGACATTTTAATACGAAATGTTGACTCTTAGGGCCCCACTATCAATATTTTTACTTTATGATAACCATAAGAAGTGCATCCCCTAATAAAATGCCGAAAACTTTAACCGGAAGTCAAAATTTTAATGTGAAGTATTGACCCTTAGGGACCCAATATCGATATTTTTTATTAGTCCAAATATACAAATGAAGACGTTAATTCTTAAAAATAGAATTATAAAATTTAAAAGGTGAGTCAAAAAATGTTTTACGTATGTATAGCGCAATTTGTTCTCGGGCTCGCTAGTGTATATTATATTACGAATTTTCAGTAAATATATCTGTTTTTAAACAATAGAGCGAGAAAATCCGTGTGGAGTTCCGTACCATTTATTTTATCGGCACACGTTAAAATCCCCACTCAACCATAATTTAATCAATCATGTTAAGACTAGCAACTACCTTTCAGCAGCAACGGAGTGTACATGCCTCAACGCCGATGTTACCTAAAGCCAACGTTTGCGCAAAACGGAATAGCGGGGCATTAATGCTTCAAATCTTAAAATTGAATAATAATTCCAATAAATATTCAGTCAAGGATGCTGTAAAAATACTGTTTTTTGTTGTTTTTTGCCTTGAAAACGGCTAGCAATCAAGCCAGCTTTTTTCTATCACCCGTTGAATCAGTTTTAAATAATATTTTAAAAACAGCATATAATCACTTTTCTCACTAATTGAATGTATAAACTAAATAAACAAGTCCTTTGACTACTTATTTCCAGCAAGCCTATCGCTAAAAATATAAACCATCTGGATCAAAACAACTCTTTAACTAACAAACATTCAATGTTGGTCTCATGGGCAGAAACAAAAATAAATCTACCTTTCCCTTTGTATGCGGTGGTGAACCTAGAGCCATCTCCTACAAACACCAGGCTGGTCGTCGTAAAAGCGAATCTGAGTAACATTCACTGGAACGCGTAAGATGACGAACAATATTTTCAGGTGAAAGGTGACCGACAATAAACAGTCTGCGTTTCCCCCCCCTCCTCGCGCTCCTTTCATTCCAAGACAAAGGTCTGAAAAACAACAACAAAAGTACAATAGGAAGAAAATATAACACTGCCAGGACCAAGACTTTGCCTTTCACTTCTTTGCCTCCTTGCGGTCCAATGGAAAGGATCGAGGTAACAAACACTTCCTCACATATAATTTTATAGTTTAGAACATTTTCAAAAGACAGGTGTCAGTAAACTATTCTTAAATGTTAGTTCTCCCTGCAAATAAGAAAGGATATTATTTATCACGTAAAACACACCCCATATATCCATTTTGAACAAAACCGTTTGAGACATTTTCTAAAATATTCTAATCTTCAGTCATCAGTAAAGTAGAATTATAATCACAATCTCTTCACGAGGTATGACCATATAACATATACATATCAAGTTTGAACAAAATCTATCAAACCGTCTCTGCTCTAGCCCCGGGCACAGACAGGCAAATAAGGGCCATACAAAATTGTAAATACTGCTATCCCCTTTTTTTATTTTGTCCGGGAAAATATACAACTCCAAGATTCATCATAATCTTGAGCTCAACAACTTTCACGATTACATTATTTTTTTCTCTGTTTTATAAAATAAAAGAACATTTTCACCTCTCAAACTTGAAGGCGATACAGAGTAAAGAAGTCGTTAAGAAGTGTTTCCGGCCGCTGTTTGAAGGAGAAAGTATGAGAAGTGTTGGTTACATTATTCCCTGAAACTGGTCCGGTACAAGGGGATTGAACCCTGGATACACACGTGGAATGATGTAATCTCACGTCAATATGAATACAAAGAAAGTCCCAGACAGTCACGAGTTATTTTATTTTCTTCGCATAAAACTTTATTCGTAAAAATTCTAGACCTCGGGATTATTATGGATCTCGACGTACACAAACTAAAAAAAAAGTGGGTTTTACATTCATTATTTTATAACTAGGGCTACAGCTTAAACTATTTTATTGATATCGTTCAAATTTAATATATAAATGTTATGTAATCATACCTCGAGACAAACCATGATTTTAACTCCCGCTTTTAGTTTAGTCACGACTTATGACTAATTTTTGGAAATAGCTTTAACAATTTTGTTTAAAATTGATACATAAGAAGCGCTTTACATGATGAATAACACTGAATACTTGTTTTTTAAATTTAAAGACCAATTCAAGGATAGTTAACTGATAACAGATTTTTGAAAATGTCCCAAACTATATTATACTAATGGTCTATGAGAAAGTATGTAGGATTGTGATGTATCCATTATTTTGCCACCGCGTCACTTTGAAACTCATTACGCTAATGGTATAGGGTTTAGGAAGCTAGACTTTATAGGAAATGCACCCGCATTTCACAGGAAGAGTGGAAAATAATTTAGGTAAAAACACCCTCGATACATCTGGCTTGGGTTCAAACCCTAACCTCCCCTTCACCGGAAAACATAAACTAGACGAGCCCGACATTTAGTCCGGAGGATGGTAAGATTGAGATTCCAACCCCGATCGGGTTGTTTTCCTTAATTACTTCTCACTTTATTTCCACAACAAATGCGGTTACGTTTCTTATAAAATTCTACCTTACTCCAATTGTGTTGTAAAGTACGTATGGTTCAGAGATGTTCTGTAAAACGTGTGTAAAAATTAATAAATAAAACCGCCTTACAAACTGACTTAAATTATGACAGTACTCCCAAAGCCCCGTCATACATAGGCGCTTAATGTCCGAAAGTTCGTTCTCAATAAACTTAAAACAAATAAAAATAAAATAATATATTTTATTGAGCTTTTTAAAGTGTTCTTATTTTGATTAGTTAGATTGGACCAACAATTAAACTTCATAATACTACACTACATTATTAATTTAGTATTTTACCAATTTTGGGGCTCGCATCTTTTTTGAGCTGTTGGATTAGGGCTACAGCTTGTATGAACAGACAATAATTGTGATTCTAAGTACATTTTCTAGATCCTAAAGAACGTTTTTGGGAAACGCCAGACAATACCCTCCTGGTTTTCCTTCAAAGTTAAGTTCTTATAACTGGGGGAACTAACGAACGCTGCCGTGGTAACTTTCTAAAATCTTCTTACGCGGTCGATTGTTTGGGAGTCCAGATCATTGTAATGTTACCGGAGGAGGCCGAGGCCTACTCTTTTATATTAGCTCTCTCGCTCTAAAAGCGAGCGAGCCGGAGATCGGCCCCTTGACTTCGTTTGGTGGCGGTGGCTCCGTATTGAGCGTTTGGTGTATAATTAGCGGCCCGGGGCCTATTTCCTATCACTTCCCAGCAAGAAGGTCGTAGCAGAATGGTTTCACTGGCAGATCACATATTAGGTTGCGTCGTCGTTGCTTGGAATTAATTACTAAAGGTTCGTCGTCCACACTAAACAATCACTGCCCGCAATGTTTTTAGCCCCCGAAACAGATGCCCACCAACAAAAGCTCTGGGCAACTGCATTTGTGTCTGTGCGAACCGCAAACCAATTTTCTATTAATTTGAATGTTATCCTGCATAGTTTCCACACTTAAAAAATATATTGCTTCACTATATCAGTCATAGGTACTCCGGCTTCCCCTCAATTCGTATTGCAGCGGGGGAAACAATAAACTTTAATACCCAACAGACTATACTTAACCTTCTTTGGTGAAATACACTGCGTTTATAGTCCTCGAGTTTTCTGTGCTCACAATACAACTGATTATTTTATAATCATTATTCTCTCTGAATCTTTTTCTCAACTTCCGATGGACAAACACCGTAAACTTTCTAAATACGTTCATATTCTTTGACTTTCTTGTTTCTTCTCTTATAATCGAGGCACTACACGTCCCGTAAATATGGCGTGCTTTGCACATCCTCTATCAAGGCAATTTTTTTAAATTTGCCACATGGTCAAAGCCAGAGAAACAGAGGAATTGAAAAAAAAAAGCAAGAAATCCGTCTCAGATTGATGATCAGAACATGCTTATTTCTGCACGCCACGGCTGTCCACACTAGCCTGTTTGGGAACAAAGGTTTGGTCAGTTTTCCATCCTTGACAAAATACAAATTCATGCTGTCATTTTCCCGAAAACAACTACAAATGTTTTTCAGTATAAACTAGGCTTTACCCGCATCGTTGGACACACCGGCTTAAAGGCGTCAGATTAAGCTGTTAACAATTTTTGCATTAAACGCTAACATTCCCTTATCGTGCTGTGGTGCTGCCACTGTATAGTGAACAATCAAGATGTATGTTTTGGAGTCTAACTAACCATGGGCCAAAGTTTGAGTGCTACACTGTTGTGGACACTTGGTAGCTCAATCGAATGACCTGAATTGTATTTCCGAATGCTGATGTTTGGACCCACGTGGTGAAATTAACCTTTCAGGGGGAAATGTGGAGTAAGATAATGCACTTGTCATTCTGTGAGCAATAAAATTCAAGGTCAGCCGCGGTTCTGGAACACCTTGAAATACCTCCTCGTCGTTCTCGCGCCCTTTCACCCGCTATGCTCTACCGGCGTTGAGAGCCCACACTTAGAACTAACAAACACCTGGGACCACTCTTCGAACTAACTTGCTTAGGACAACACTAAGAGAGCGAACTAACTGGTCTTGGACTACACGTATACAAAACTAACCTCCCTGGCGCCGTACTTCAGATAAAATTAGCGTGCCTGATCATACTTAGAGAAAACTTGTTAGGGACTAAACTAAAAATAATGTATCTCACCTACTTTCGTATCACATTAAGACACTATTTGAGACCCTTCTAGGCTTCAAACTATACTTTCGGTGATCATATCCACGTCTGAGGTTAAAGAATAGTGAATTTCACCGCTCTAATGATGCGTGTGTGTGATTATTATTATTATTATTATTAAATCCAACACGGGCTGGTGACTTGCGTTCTCACACCTCGTACCACCAGATTGCCGACCTGACCTCCGCTCTCGTATTCTGCTCGTGAATGGCAACTCACATCATTCATAATAATCGTGCTCGTTTGTTTTGTTACCAGTGCTGTGGCCTTCAAATGCTAACAACGGCTACGTGAGCCTTTTTTTTGTTGCTGCTGTCAGACACCTTAGCTCTATCTGTCTGTCTTCTGATCCAAGAGTCCCGGGGCTGGCTGAGATGGCTCAGCGTTAGTGAGATTTACTCTTGAAGTAAAAGGTTGAGGTTCGGACTACAATAAGGATCATTTTTCCGCAATATGGTTTTCCAGGCTTTCTTCAAGCAAATTTTGGTATATTTCCTCTTGGTTACCCTTTTCACATTGAATATATTGGATTTTTGTTCTTAAACGTACTACAAACAAATATAGTGAGATTCCATGTCCCGGGTTTGGCTCCCGGAAATACCGAAACTGTATGTGTTAACTTGTTATTTTGTTCTTTTAATCCAAGGGGTGAATTAAAAAGTGTGATTATGGTTGTTGTGTTTGTTTCATACTTAAGTAAGGATACGTTTTGAATAAACTTAACAGGCGATACATGTGTTAGCAAAATAGCTCAGTGTCTTTGCTGTGGTTGAATGTGATGTTCTTAGCTCTGCCTTGGGTCTGTCTTGGTAGTAACAACCGGTTAGACCCATAATACTCCAAGTATTTAAAATAATGTTATGTACAAATCTTCCGCCTTTGGCAAAATACCACTCTGTGATCAGGTTTTGCGAAATTTTTGGAGCAATCGTTCACCTCTTTTGACAGGCTGGAGTTCTGCTCCGCCGATTGTAAGTAACGACTATCCTGTAGCGACTGAATAGTAAACTTAATTATCACAGGTCAGTTTTAGCTGGGATACGCCCTGAAGAGACGCCGAACACGTCGTCCATCTTGGGCTCTTTTCGACTGCGCTCGAGGTTTAGGGGAGACACTCAGTTGTAAACTATTATGCCCCATACTCACGAGTGTTTTCGTACTTAATTCACTAGAGAAGTTTTAACTGAAACTATGTTGGCAACTATAAAAAAAACCCCAGCAAAGTGGCTACTAGGAAATAAACTGCGTGAATTCACGTGTTCATTGTTTTTATATATTTTTTTTACCGCGTCTTAGTACACGTTTGGGCTAAAAACACACATTAATTACACTAAAGGAGCAGAAATGAGGTAGGTAGACATTTGCGTAAAGGATGAGTGTAAAACCATAGAGGAAAAACCACCTTCAGTACACCCGACCGGTATTCGAGCTTCGACCTCTCCGTTACCGGCAATCCAGTCTTTTGCGAGTGTGACGCGACAGACCACGAGACCACCAATGCAGATGTCTTTGTTTAGGGAATAGTTATGTTACCAACGACAGTAACATTTCTTTTGGGGAAAATTGTTTTCATATCTACAAATTAAAAGTTTAATGTGTGTTATGGAACATTGTAGATTTTTTTTTAACGTGTATATCTTTATTAATAAAATGAAGAGCTTGTTTGTCTTTCATGACTTAGAGGCAGGCAGAGGGCTGCAATTTTAAATGTTAGTAGCCTGTGTACACGAACATGTGCACCTAGAAAACGGAAATTTTAAATTAGCATTTGATTGTTTTAAATCAATTGAAACTGAGTCGTAAGAAATAAAATGAGATTTTTCCTGTCTCTTTGAAGCAAAGAAAAGCGTTGCTGGGGGTAACCACGCAATGGATACTTATATTACTTTTCTAATAACCACTTTCTTCAACACTTTTTTTCTTAACAAATATATTTCTTTTTACTCTTTTTTTGAAAGACCGGGAAATCGCTATTCATTGTAAGACTACTTTCAATCGCTCTTTTATGTGCATGCCTTTATTTTACTTAAGACATCACTGATAACGATTAACTGAGCTACTTTCAAACTACTTACAAGTTGCTTGTTTTGATAATACTAACTATATTTGGTTGTAAACGCGGTTCAAGGTGACTTCTACTAAATTCAGTACGGATTTATGTACGGAAACACTGCCCGAGTGTACGGGCAATTAGATTAAGATTTGATAAAGGAGGGATTCACTTGCGTTATAAACAAAAGATTGTGACTGGACCAAAGTCCGCCACACTTAGCACTAATCTTTATAAAGCTCCAGGGATTAAAAAAAATATATATATTTGCATGCCCCACGTTTTACTACCCGTCTGGGCTATCTGCATATTTACACTAATGGAGTAGGGATGATGAAGGTAGAATATAGAGGAAATGCACCCACATTTGCGTGGAGGGGAAGTAAAATCTTATTTAGAAGAACTCACTCTCTGTACATCAGGCCGATATTCGAACCGTGTCCCCATCGGCACGGTCCACGAATACTTAATTCATTCATTTTCCCAGAATTAAAGTTGGGCCCACTCTCTGCTAAACTTTGTCTCCTTTACCACGCGTCTGGATTCTGTGCCATAGGAATGGGTTCGATTCCCGGCTTGAATTAAAATGTTTAATTGACTCATTTTGGTTGTGGGGGACTGGATGCTGTGTCTGTCATAGTAATAGACTAGTCTGTAAGTTGTGCATTGATGTAATCATTTATTAGGTTAAAGGCATACATACATACATACATACATACATACATACATACATACATACATACATACATACATACATACATACATACATACATACATACATACATACATACATACATACATACATACAACACACACATCAAACATACAAAACATACATACATACATACATACATACATACATACATACATACATACATACATACATACATACATACATACATACATACATACATACATACATACATACATACATACATACATACATACATACATAATACATACATACCATACATATACATAATACATACATACATACATACATACATCATACATACATACATACATACATACATACATACATACATACATACATACATACAACATACATACATACATACATACATACATACATACATACATACATACATACATACATACATACATACATAACATACATACATACATCATACATACAATACATACATACATACATACATACATACATACATACATACATACATACATAATCATACATACATACATACATACATACATACATACATACATACATACATACATACATACATACATACATACATACATACATACATACATACATACTACATACATACATACATACATACATACATACATACATACATACATACATACATACATACATACATACATACATACATACATACATACATACATACTATACATACTCATACATACATACATACATACATACATACATACATACATTACATACATACATACATACATACATACATACATACATACATACATACATACATACATACATCATACATACATACATACATACATTACATACAACATACATACATACATACATACATACATACATACATCATACATACACACAACATACATACAACAACACACACATACATACATCACACACATACATACACACATACATACACACACACACACAACACAACTACACACACTACTCTACACAATACAACACTCTAACTACACACACCATACAACCACGTCGTCCGCGTCTCAAACCTTCCGTCGAGCTCGTTCAACCTCGGAGACTAGTTTGTTCCGAGTAATTGCCCCCTTCCCCCGGGCTAATCTTGCCAAACACTGATGCACTTGCAACTGTGCCATGTCCCGCAACAGCCCGCTAACGGGTCGTCATCCTATCACATTGCAGGACGCGCACGAAACTTGAGGAAAAACCACTGCAAGCCCTCTGCATGCTTGGGTTTTGAATACATTGGATATTTAAAAAAAAAGAAGAGAAAGTGGCCTCTTAAAGAATCAAAGATTACTAAAAAAACCATAAGGCGTCAGTCTAGTATAGTCTAGGTTGTCAATGAAAGGAATGTCGGTGTTAGGATCCCGGTTGGGTCTACTAATGTGATTTATCTTAAACTCACCCCCCTCTCCTTCCACGTAAATTCCGGTACACTTCCTCAGAAATTCTTCCTTCCTCATCCCTACATCATTGGGAATATGTGGGTATCCAGAATTATTGGTAAGACGACTTGCATCGGTGGGTAAGTGGACTAAAAGTTTAGCTCATTTAGTTTGCCGATGAAGGGAAGACTGGGGCTCGAATCCTGGATGGGTGTACTGAGGTGGTTTTTTTTTTCCCATTCATCATCATTTTTTAAAGGCCAGGTCTTATCCCTTCCGCCATATCTATCGGTACTTTGCGATCCACTTCATAGCACTAGGCCCTCTAATTTGAAAGGTATCCCATCTCACTGATCGTGTTTTTTTAGGTAGGACATCCTTGGTCCTATCCTCAATCAATATGTGACCATTTAGCTTCGTTTTCCTCTTTCCTATTGTCTTCACTAATCTCCTTTTCTCGTTTATTTATTTTATAATGTGTTCATTATATGTATGTCTTCCTGTCTGCACAGCCTGTTCTTGTTAGCCTTATCCAAAACCACATTTCTGCGGCTTTGTAACGATTGTATTTCACACATCTCTTTTGACCAATTAATAGAGATAATCATCTCTAATCCAACGTATTGATATTGCAAATTTATTTAATTTACATTATATTTCGCAGTAAATAGCTACGTGGTGCAACATCGTTCTGTCTCTCTCTCTCGGCCACACAAACAAAGACAAAGGGGGAAAGACGACGGATGATTGCATCGCGTTAGTTTCCGGCTACACGGAGCCCACCGCACCGCATTTTTCCGGTGGAATGCTATTCATGTTTTTAAATGCAAGTGGCTACACGAGTCCGCACCGCACCACACCACACCGCACCGCACCGCACCACACCGGCGTGGACGAATCGTCGAGAGAGCATTGCTCCGCACTTTTGTGGTGCGGTGCGGACCGTGTAGCCCCTTGCATTTAAAAACATGGATAGCATTCCACCGGAAATAAATGTTCGGGAGCTTCCAAACTTTGTTTTCATGGTAAAACTATGCATTTCTTTCACAGCCGTTGCACGTGTGACGCTGTTGTCATTGTTTCCAACATTACGTACAAGATAAACAATATTATTTACAACAACTTATTGAACAACAAACATTCTTCCTCTTAATTATTAGCTAACTTAAAACTTTACTCTTCGTAATTAATAGCTAACTTAATTTGTAATAGAACTCAGTCTATAAAGAATAGAAAAATTGTTAGAAAATGCGGTGCGGTGCGGCTCCGTGTAGCCGGTCCTTAATCGAACATTTTAGAAGCAAAGTCTTCGTAAACAACCCCGTTAGAAAACGAAGATAAGGACAATCGCGTGATAGTCACCGAACATTTAGGACCTGCATTCGTCGAAAGAAAACACATTTTTTTTTTTTTTTTTTACCATTCGGAGTCAGGGCCATAATTTTTCCGAGTCGGTCACAAGATTGGCTCAATCTTGATCCAGTCACATTTTAATCATCCCAGTTCCCCAAGAAGAAATAGTAGCAGGTAGCATGTTCACCCTATTCACTACAGTAATGGCGCTGAATAAACAATTCATTAAATTTACATAAGTGATTTCAATTATAACTTGACAATAGATCACATCAATCTAATCAGTATAATGTCAAAACTCATGAATAGTGATCAAGAACAATAGGCCGGTACTCGAACCGTGAATAATAATATTACAAAAGTGTTTCCCTCCGCGGGGCGTGAACCGCAAGCCGTGACACTACGTGAAAAATAATAAATAGCATTACAGTGGCAAGTTTTGTTTTTTTACGATTTCCCCAATGTCCAGGTTTCGCATCCATATGTCACCACATCCCAAACAAAGGTTTTAATCAATTTATTTCTAGTCTCTACTGATGTGTTTATTTAATTGTAGGTTACTGTTTCTATTTTGAAAGGCTTGCTTTGCCATCTTTATCTCTTTTTGAACCTCGGTAAGGCATCTATTTTTTGTGTCACTCACACTACCCGTATATCACAATTCCCTCTCTTGTTTAGCCTATTCTCGTATTAGCCTTCATCCCATTTTTATTTTTGTCTACTATCATGAATTTTGTCTTTTTCTTCTGACAATATAGCCTACCTCTATGAACAAGGATTTCCGGGTCTTGTGACGATCAAAATCCTCAAAATGGTTTGTATGTCACTCAAAACGCAAAGCGCTCCCCTTCAAAATAAAGCGGCATCATGGCTGTCACTGAAAAACACTGTGTTTTTTTCACTTAAAATATTTTATACGGGGACATATTATGTAATTTTCTATTTTTAAGGTTAAAAGTTTATTGAAATAGATTTAATTTAGTTGATAACATTCGTCGATACAAAATAGAAACTTGATAGAAATCTCCCCAAGAATAAAACATCATTATAGTAGCCATTGAAATAGTATTTTAGTCACTTCCAAAGATTGTAACAAAGTCACATTTTCATTAAAAAAAATGGTGCATTATATTTTGTTGGATTATGAAGTTACTGAAATAATTAAGTTTTTGTTTTTAGATTAATTAAATTGAATTCATTTAATAAACATTAATACTAAATAATAGGTAAATGAAACTGCATGTTTGGGTCGCCAGGCCGGGAAAATATTATATTTAGGTTCGCGATAGAAAAAAGTTAGGTAAACACTGGAGTAGGGCGTCACTTTCACAACTGGCTAGATTGCCAATGACAAGGAGATCGTGGTTCTAATCCCTGTTGGGTGTACTCAGAGAGGTTTTCCTCTAAACGATTCTTCACTCTCCCTCCAAGCAAATGTGGGTCCACTTCCTATAAATTCAACCTTCCTCATCCCCACCTCATTAATGTAATTAGTACATATGTGTATAAACGGTAGAAAGACACGTTAGAAATAAAAGGAAACACTATAGAGATAGATTGCATCTAGAAAACTAGCTCTCGTGCACTCGACCGAGATTCTAACCTCGACCTTCCCGTCTCCGACCATCCGTTCAAAATTTTAGGTGCTTCACGTTTCGGGCTATCCGTATAGTTATCATAATAGGGTGTGGATGAGGGAGATATAATTATTGACGGAGAGTACCTGCATTTACATGGAAGGAAGCTGGCAAACCATTTGGGAAACACACCTTAGACCAACCAGTAGGGATTATAATCCAGACCAGGCGCTTCTGAATCAGACAAGACAGGACTGATACCATTATCTGCGTGACCACCGGTGTGCGTCTTATCTTGATAAGCAGTGTACACGAGTAGACTCCCTGCTGAGTTCACGTGAGTGGAAGTAACACTATCGGGCCTGTGAGTGCTAAGAGATGAAAATAGAGAAGTGCCACGCCCATCTCATATTGATAGAAGGTGATGTCATGTCTGCCTGACACCTGATCCATTACAGGGTGTTAACAAAGAGAGTGTATTATAGATTTAAAGTACGGAAGATAGATAGTTTTATCTTGACATTGATGTCAAAAATAATTTTGAAAATCAATCCACACACACGCACTCATAAAAAGAATGGGTATGGGGAGATATTTTTATAATTATTTGTCTATATTTTAATATATATTAGACTATATATAATATGAATAAGAGATGGAACGCTCGAATCCTACAGTATTCGAGAGATTCGAGACTCGTAAGAATCTCAAAAAAGAATTTCGAATACATTTGTGGAGCTATTGACTCAATATAACAATTTCAAGCAAATTATTAAAGGAATTATATAGACTGGTGTAGTTGCGAGACTAACAAAATCACAAACAAAGACACAGTTTTATCAATATAATTAATTTACATAAAAGTGTTTAATTTGTTGTTTATGACAAAATAGATATTACAAACAAAATGGCATTTGTCAGTGGCACCAAGCTTTAATGTTTTTTAAAAATTAATTTAAAATAATTTCACTTTAACTAAAATTGTATTGGATGCATTTTTAAAGATTTGAAATTTGAAAGAAAATTTAAGCTTCGGATTTGAACCTCCCCCCCCCTTTCTCTCTCTATATATACATATATATATAATATATATTTAAAAAAGCGAGAAAAAATTATATATACACATAAAACAAATAGCTATATTTAATATATATATCTAACTTGGGTATATACCTTATTTATCTCACCTTATTTAAATTACCCTCTCATTATCCCTCTCAAATAGCCTCATACACGTTTAAGTGCGCACGCGGACTAAGGCGTCTACCTCGTTTGGTTTGGTTCTTGGGTGATGTTAGATGTGTAGGAATCCTGGGTTCCTGGCTGGGTGGGAAGGTGCTTTTTCCTAAATAGTTTTGTGCTATCCATTGGAATACGGGTGCATTTATTCTTAATTCATGCTTCCTCCTTTCTACTTTGCGAATATCCCGGGTGGATAGTAAGACACTTGTATAGTAATAATAATTAAAAAAAATCATCTACATGCACATGCCTCTCTTGGCCTCTATCTATATTAAAAACACGTTCTCTCTCTCTCTCTCTCTCTATATATATATATATTTACATACACACATATACATTCATACACACATACCACCTTCAACGGGAATATAACCTGGTTCTCCTGGACTTTTAATCAGACATTGTTCTGGCCAGCTCTGCCCAGGCGGTTGTGTGGTTCCCGAATTGACCACAAGTCTGACACTGTACAGATCTCACTAGGCAAAGTGGCCACATACTCAAGGCAATATAGTATATAGTGGAAACTTTTAGACAAGTTTTGTTTTATTTTCAAAAGGGCTTCTTTTATCCAAGCACTTAACAGGCTCTCAATAGCACTAAATTATTAATTTACTAGGCCTACCTATTGAAAGGAAAAAACAACTAAATTTCATCATCATTACAGGTATAGAATTCGCCGGGAACCAAACCCTCATACAAACACACTTCCATCTGAACTAAGTAAATTGTCTAACTTTTAGTTTTATATATGACTATAGCCTTCACACCGGCGCCTACAACCAGCGCCGTTACTTGGCCGACAAGCCTCTGGGGCTGAGTGGCTCAACGATCACCGGCGGATCCTGGTATCACACCCGCTGCCGGTACTTTATTTATTGCACTGTTGTGGGTCCGCTGGCAAGTACCTCAGTCTCATCCTATTTGGTTTGTCTCTGATGTATAGAGTCGGGGTTCAAACCCCTGATGGGTGTACTGGTGCGGAGAGTCCATATTAATTCTCCCTCTCCCTCCACGACACATGTGGGGTACATTTCCTCTAACCTCTATCTTTAGCTCTTTTTCACTAGTGAGCATACACGGATAGCCCGGATAGGGAAGAAGCGGTACATCGAATTTAATCCAAAACGACGCATTTCATCAGTTTGTTATTTATAAAATATAAAAACCGTGAGATTCATGTGGGAAGAATTCGGAGCTGACTCTAAATGAGATCCCAGACGCTAATTGCTCCACCAGTGTTAAGCTACTGTGAACACCACAATAATAAATGCTGAGCTCTGATAAACGGAAGGAAGTTATGTCTCCTTACAAATTCATTTGGGACCTTGAACGTTTGGCTTTCCTTGGCGGGCGTTTTGCAATGTCGTCACGAGGTTCAATAATATACCATTTGCAAGGTCTTGAGGAATTCGCCACGGAGATATAAGTTCTGGTTATTCCTTTATTACCTTTACCCCCTTTCACCGTTGTTGCGCTGGATGATTGAATAGGTCACAAAGAATTGACAACATTGTTTCCTCCTGAAACAATGGTCTCGATGTAATCTGTGTGACCTCTACCATTATGATTTTATATTTTGGAGGAGGGAGGTCTTATGTATCAGACCAATCTAACCAAGCTGGTCTCAAATCTTAGAGAAGGGAGTTTTCTGTACCAGACTGCTAACATTTATTGAAGGAGGGGGTCTCTTTTACCAGGCTGGTACATCTTGGAAAAAAAAAGGGGGGTATTTTTTGTACCAGGCTAGTAGCATACATTGATGGCCATTATTAGATTTTAAAGGAAAAAGCTTTCTGTGCCAGGATAGTCTCAGCTTTTGGAGAAGGGGGAGGGGTCTTCTTTGATAGGCTAGTTTCAGATCTTATAGGGAGGACCTTCTGTACCAGGCAATCTGATTTTGGAGAAGGGGAGGGAGTCTTCTGTACCAGGCTGGTCACAGATCTTATAGAGAGGGCCTTCCGATCTTGGCGTCAGATTTTGGAGAGAGGTGGGGGAATTTCTTCACCAGGTTGGAGAAGGGTGGGTCTTATGTACTAGACCAGTTTAATATTCGGAGGGGAGGGGGTTCAAATGCCCTCTATTTGATTCCCGTGTTCAGGCTGTCATTTTTCACTTAATTGACACACATACAGGCTGATTTAAGAAAACATTGCGTGTATAATTGCGGGACCACATAACCATACGTGCAAGGAGGTCTTTAGGGTGTACTTTTTCTTACTAAAAACATGAGCTCACTTTTATTCTGTATTAGGGCCAGATTCATAGATTGAGTACGCCTCAAGTGCGGTGCTATACTAAATACTGGACTACACCTACCTAGACCAGAATGGAATGGGCCATTTTCTTTTGGGTAGGTGTCATATATTTAGTGTAGCGCCACACTTGAGGCGTACTTAATCTTACTATGAAACTGACCCCTAGGCGTTAGAATTGCATAGTGGAAGGCTGCCAACGAGAGTAGGGTTGGGTATGTAACCCGGTTGGATGCACTAAAAGGAACTTTTTTACGTCAAAGTTTTCCATTCCGTTTCTTGATTAAGTACTAGAGTATATGTTTCAGTTTCGCCCTTCTTATCCTGTTTTTTAATATTGTTTATCAATGAAAGCTGTGGAGTGGCTGAACTTAAAAGGAGGACCCGCATTACCAGCTAAAGAAATAATAATTTGTTGAGCTCGAACCACCTTTGACTGATTAGATTACAACCTATTTTTTTAAATGTTGATTGTTGCTAATTATTTGTAATCTTAAATTATACTCACTTAGGAAATTGTTTCACCAACTAACCATGGATTGGGTGATTTCCAGAGGAACATTGTGTACCAAGTTTGATGAAAATCGGTCGAAGCTATCACTTAAAAAAAACTATTTATACTTCCTAAATTCTTTTCATGTCTTAAATATGATTGCAGTCCTGTTTTAACGTTTATTTTATAATGTAGCACCCACACTTACCATATTATACGAGTAGGCTATGTTTTACTAGGAATGAACATTTTTGGATAATTTTTTAATCATAATTCTTTTTATAATTAAATACTAGGATAGGGAGCTATATTTGTAAATGCTTTGATTCTCGTTTAGAAAATATGGTCTACAGAGTACCCGGCTTTAGTGACATATTCAATAGCCAAGCGGGTGACCTGGTGGTCTAGGGGTAAGGTGTCAGACTTCTGTGCTAGGGGTCCGGGGTTCAATCCTCGGTCCCGGCACAGATTTATCTGAATGCCAAACCCTTCCTTCACCTCTGACAAGATGTGTATTAATCACAACTTGTGAATGTGAGGAATGCCAGGCCTCTACCGTGGTTCGGATTCCACGTTAAACTGTAGGTCCTCCATTTCATCTCACAATCACCCTACCATTTCACATTAGCGTAAGTGCGTATAACCCGAACGGGTAGTAAGACGCGGTGCTAATAATAATAATAATAATAATAATAGCCAAGCGCTGTAGTCTATAGACAAGTGGTAGAAAAGGACTAGAATCGGTGTTAGTGGTTTCTTATAACTCATTTTATGTTTAGGGTGTCAACGTCCTCAGGATAAATTAAACTAAATTGTGGGCTTGGTATATCCCGAATGAATAAGTTCCATTGAAATAGGTGGAATATTTCCCTGGCAAAATTAGAGGAAATCTTCCAAAACAAAAAAGTTTTGTCACCACATATACTACGCGTTAAATGGAACAAAATATGTCTTAATAATTTGTAGCGTTTGACCTGAAAATATTTTACTTTCGTGTTGTCTCATCCCTTTTATTCCATTGAAAACCAACCTCTTATAAACAACGTCCACTTGTGCGGGGTCCAGATACTTATCTTAAACAACATGTCGCTCTACAGAAGATAAATGAACCGGTCTGATATAATAACGTTGCTCGTTACCTCTCGGCTTCCAAGGAGTTTTGTATTTATTTCTAGATCGCGGGGAAACTTCCTTGGCCGTACCGTGACAAGAATCTTCATGTAAATAAATGTTTTCCTCCTTGGAGTAGCACAGTGTCAGGCCAAGCGACCATGGAAGTTTCTTTCAATCAGCCTACTTTCTACTGAATTATACGGAAATGGCGCCCTTCGACGCAACTTAACGTTCTTATTGTCCTACCTAATGGCATATGCCCCTTCCTTTAGTGGGGCTAGTACCATTCTTAGCATCAAGGTCAGTCAGTGTGTCAGTTTCCTTCGTGACGAATATATCATTTTACTAAAACGGCAAGACTGCAAATAAAAACGAAACAACATTTTCTATATCCACATTTAATATGTTCACGGGTTTTAAGATCTCTTACCTGCACCGATGGGTACGCAAGCAGAAACATTAGTCTTGCCTTGTCTGTGTTTTTTGGTACCGCGTCTTACTACCCGTTCGGTTATACGTTTATCTATTAATCACACTAATGACTTAGGGATTAGGAAGGTTTAATTGAGAGGCAATGCACCCACATTTTCCTGGAAGGAGAATGAAAAACAATTTAGTAAAAAAACTTCAGTCCACCCGGCCGGGATTGAAACCCGATCTCCCCGCCTGCGGCAGTCTAGTACGAAACGAGAGTAGCGCGTTAGACCACGCGGCCACCGAAGTGGGTGTCTGGTTTATTGGTGACGGGAGAAGTCGGGTTTGGAGTTCCAGCCAAATGTATGGAAGAGGTTTTTTATAATTGGCTTCCCACTTTTACTCCACTCAAATTATGGCATATTTCTTCTAAATTAGTGCAGAGGTATAGTTTGACGCGGTGCACTAAACACACAATAGGATAACGTAGACCTTTCTTTAAAAAATAAAAAAGAAGACAGAAAAAATTGTTCTAACGCTTAAATAATAATAATATATATATATATTTTCTTATTCTTGAAATTGAACTGTCATCCATGCTTTGAAGCGTTTTTACTTTTGAACAGTAAAATTTATTGTCTTGTTATAACAGTCCCAGTTTCACAATATTGACTGGGCATAGCTTAAAACTTATAATATAAGGAACGTACTTAGATATTACATTTACTTAAATTGATTGGTTTAACTTCTTTGGTCAATTAAATAGAGATAAATAAAAGAAACATAACATCTTGCACGTTATGTTTCTTATTTTTATCTTGATTTAATTGACCAAAGAAGTTATACCAATCAATTTAAGTGAATCTAACATCTAAGTACGTTCTTTGTATTATAATTTCATAGTTCTCCTTACTATAGCTATAGTGAATATTACTGAAATAGCTTAAAACGTTAGAGCTGGTTTCCTTGGTGTATAGTAATCTCTATCTGCCATTTATTGGGCCTTTCCGAGCATTGCTATTACTCGAGATATCCCGCTAATACTATTCACAGAGAGGCACTCACAACCATACTTGTTGCCTGCTCCCAAGACGCCGGAACGTCAAACCAGGGTATTTACATGGGTATTCCAAAGTAGTTCACTTTTGTAAGCAGTCAATGTCGCCAGACAGTAGTCGCGTAGTATGAACACCCTCACAAAACAACCCGCCACTTTAATTGGCGGTTAACATAAGGGTTTGATCTATAGTATCATGTCAGTAATATCTGTTCCCGCGCTTCCCTTCTGGAAGTATCAGAACATGCATTTCGGGCATTGGCATTAGCGCTTTTGTCGCGGCTACCAGGTCGCAAGTATGGCTTTAGACGGTTTCCCACTATTCATACGGGTGCACTTAATTTAGATTAAAGCTTAAGTTCTCACGAGGTCAATTGTTCGACCGTGTATTTTCCTGAATTTCTTGACCAGTCGCAGTTGTGGACCAGTCCATGTCTCTGGCCGTTCCCACTCTGTATATTCTCAGTCAAGTGAAAGATATTGACATGTCAACATCCAACGCACCTGGACTTGATCTACTCTCAGGTGACTGACCGCGACGACCACCGCCGGTAGAAGTGCACGATCGAGGGCTTCTTGACCAATAGTTTCAACTAGTACACGACTGATGCGGTCGTGAGTCGTACATTTGATCCCGTGGGATCCCAACTTAATATACCCACTTTACTCCCCACCCCCCGCCATCCCCCCCAATAGCCTTCATCCACATTTTCTGCATCCAGGACTCTGTGTGATTTCACTCCCCTCATTTGATTGTCCAAGACATAAATTTGTGAATATGCCTATGATTTGTAGTAAGACGTGGTGCATTGTAACTTAACCAAAACAAGCGGTTTTGAAAGGCCCCGAGAAAGTTGAGAACGGACTTAAGCGGTGATAAGTTTCTAGTTTAACCCACTCACGTCCTCGCGCATGAGTTGCATTCTTGGACAGGTTCCACTGGTTTCTCGCAGGCTCTGGACGTAGGCCACGAGGCCCCGGCCGCTAGTTTATTGACTTACTCTGTCTGTGGGAGTCGAAACAAGGCATGAATGGACTGCTCTGGTGCGTGGGCCGACATTTTGTAGTGGCGTGGGTCCTCAAATCACCTGCATCTAGAGTCGAGCAAGGTGATAGTTAATAACTATTGAAGTTATACAGCATATACACTAATAAGTCGATAGCCTAGCGAATAAAATTGATGGATTTTAATTAATAACAAACACCTATCCACTAAAATCACCAGGGCTTTCCCACACTACAGTCCAATTTTTGTGTGAAAATGTTATTGTTGTTGGCTTGCTCGTAGACATATGTGTGATAAGTGGGCTGATAACCCACTCCAGATGAAATTAACCCATCATAGAAACTGCAACAAGGAATAACCGGAATAGCGAGGCTTTGTTGCGGCCCTATGATTTACATCGGGAGTTAAAGGAATTAATAATAATAAAGTTGTATACAGCAAAAAGCAATGTATTTTCTAAAAGGTCCTTCCTATGTAAACTGGACTATACATTCAACAGTTTAACCACCACGTTTAAGTCGACGATTAATGCGACTGAAATGCCCTGTCCTAACGAGTCCTATCACCTCGCTGAGTGCACTGCACTGTAAGCCCCAACCCCCATTGGATTTCCCATCCTTTCATTAGGCGAAGGCACCCGCATCGGTGGTCACACCGAAGTAGACTGGATACCCGATTATGAAAGAGACCAATGTTAGAATCCCGGCTGGGTGCACTTAATATGGCTTTACCATTGCCACCAATGCAGTCCATTACGAACCTGATACCTTATACACCATGACCAATTCCTGAGGCTTTAGTTGGTTGTTGCTGTGTTTGGTTAAGTTATTTTGTATGTCTTGGGCAAATATAACCCCCTTTATAAATTTTGGACCTTAAATTATTTCTAATTATTTGTACTATTTTGATATAGGCAATTCCTGGGATCGAACCATGATATCTTGGACGTTGGCCCACCGTTCTTAGAGTTTGTTTGACTGTCGGCTTGCCTAGATATTGATATTCCCCCTGGATGACTTCTTTACGAATATCGCCGCCTTCAGATCTGTATGTGACGTGCGTGGCAACACTCAGGCCAAATCGACGGAACAGTCGACAATAGACCTCTCTCTACTCTCCCTGAGGTTTGATACGGAACAGACACACACGGTCGTCCTAGTAGTCATTTATCCTATTTAATATGGACAGGTCTTATAAAAGTCAGATCTACGGGATTAAAACTAATAATGTAGACTCTAGTGACACAGTGCGCTTAAGTAGGAGAAATAATTACCCGTCACGGCACGTTAGTACACGCATAGCTAATTCTCACCGAGGGTGCACTTGGTCATAGGGCAAAGTGACATTTTTTCTTGGCATTTTATAGGACAGCTTCAGCTACAGCTGGGAACCGGAAAAGGTATACGGCTACACTGATTTTTATAACAATAGACACGATAGGCCATTTTTTCTATCATAATCCTAATATTTAGTAAGTTTGGTAAGAACTTTAAGTCGGCATATTGCTGCAATTTAAATGATACATAACACACCATAAGGTAGATTTTTTTATGTGTGTGTCAATAAATTAAGTTTATGAAATGTAGCTATATATATATTGATCTCGGTGGCTAAGGGGTACCCGATGATCGTGAGTTCAAACCCAGCCGAGGTCGACGGATTTTTCTTGAACGATAAAAATCCGTAGCACAACCTCCTTCGGAAGGGAAATAAAGCCGTGTCGGTCCCATGTCGACTGTGGCATGTAAAATAACTCTGGAGATGTGTGAAAATACCTTTCCCGGCAAAATTGGTAAACCCTTTTGTTCTCGCTCATAGAAATTCTTTAGTGTTGATATAATCAGTCTCCTCAGAAAGTGCACGTTAAATACCTAAAAATAAATTACAAATTTAGTCTGGGACATAAATCTTATTTCGGGTATGAGGGGGGAAATAGGGATGAACGGTCAGCTCAGTATAGGGCATGTGTTGAACCCCATCACTGCAGGCTAGTGCAGTCAGAATGCACCATGTCAATGCCACCCGGCCAGCGGCTGCGGAGTGTGTATCGTACAGGATGCGGGCTGTTCTAGTTGCCCACATCCTGACCCACTCGGCTCACCTGGTTTCCTTCCAGACCACTCATGTAACGGGAACCTTCACGCGGCGCCATCTGTGTCTGTGCTGTCCTCTCCAGAACATAGAACACCTCTTGCCTTATTTGCGGCCGAATAACTTGACAATAGAGAAACTAGATCGTCTCTAGTAGCTCGCAGAACGGGTGTCTTGGGCTATGTTTACTATTCATACAGACTATACGAATTTTACACTATTAGATGAGGGAGGTAGAATTTAGAGGAAATGTAGCCGCATATTCGTGTAGGCAGAGTGGGAAACCTTATATAAAAATAACATTCCTATTCACTCGTCTGGAATCAAACACTGACTTTTCTGTTTTCGGCAAACCAGACTGGATGAAACGCTTCTGTCCCCGTTTCGGGTTGATATTTCTATGTGGTTTGATATGATCGAATAACTTATCCATGCTAAGGGTTCCATCCTTGCGCCATTGCTCTACCGACTAAACTACCCAGGTTATTCATAGATAATAGAACCACCTAGTATCTTACCAACGCATTTTTGTAATCATGGTTCATACAATCTGCCTGTAGAATCTAGATACATTGTGAGTGAGAAGTGTGTCTTGAGTATTGATTACGATTTTATTATTTGGGTAGCTCGCTCGGTGTAGCAGTGGTGAACTAAGTCAAAGGTCCAGAGTTCGAAACCATATCCAATACACGTTTCTAAAATTAGCTTACAAGAAACTATTTGATGTTGGATGTTCAGTGATAGGTACAATTTGTACGGCGTGTTTTGGTATAGCCCTGTATTTAGAAAGTGCCCGTTAGATAAATAGCTGACTATATAGACGTAGTAGTCAACTTCATGGTGAGCCGGCAGGACTGCACTTTTTACTAAACCTAATCTCACACGTGTGCAACATGCCCTTGGGAGTGGTGGGAGTTATCTTGCTTTAACTTCCAATGCCAGCTGTTGGATTCATCAACATTAAGGGACATAATATACATCCACCGATATATTTCTTATGTGAATGTCAGCTATTAGGCTTCAGAAAGCTAGAAAAGAAAACCCCTAAATTGTCTTAGAATGTCCTACTGTGCCCTGTTAAATAACAATTTTATTTGAATTGGTCAGCAAGGGGGCTATGGCGTCAAACTCGTGGAGTCTGGTTGCCAGTGATGGGTGGGCTGAGGTTAGTATCTTGGCATGGTTTACTGAGCGTGGAGTATCCTAATTACCTTTCTACTAATTCCTCTGCGCAAATTCGCGGACATTTCCTCACACATTCTACCTTCCAAATCCATATCCCTTCGGTGTAAATATGCGTTTAGCCTGAATGGGCAATAAGACGCGGTGCACATAAAGAAGTCTTATATCCTGGAGCATGGCTCAACCGACTACATTAAAGATGCTATTTTCGCCAGTGTTTTATTTGGTATCTTTTCTCCAAGCAATTACCGATGCAGTTCTTTATTTTTACTCTCCTTCAACCTTTGTACATTGTAACTAGAGATAGGGTAAAATAGCATTAATTTTCAGTTTTTTAGCATTAATTATTGGAAATTTAGCGTTTTGTGGCATAATTTAGCATTTTGTAGCAAAATAGGTAAAAATGTATTTCGTCAATGTTTCTAGGGCCTATACAAAGGATTTATGATAAAAGCAACGATTAACGGAATGTGGCGATTAGCCGGATGGGCTGTGGAAGGCACAGGATGCAAGTAAAACCCGAGCTGAAGCACACAGACGAGTGAAACTCAATGATTTTTTAGTCACTTATTTCCGCTGAAAAACATCGTTTTATAGAAATTCTCAGCATTTTATTTAAATGCACAGCATTTTCAGGGAATTCGCGTCTATTTTGCTAAATATAATAATTTAGCTAAAATACTCTCAAAATCACGTTTTTCGCGTTAATTCGCGAAATAAAAATCGCTTTAAACATTTTCAAATGCCATGAAACGCAAAGAAAACTTATAAATACCCTATTTTCGGCCCTTTTTTTTCTTTTCGCGTTTTTCGCAAAAGCGAATTTACCCTATCTCTAATTTTAACGTTAACTATTTGGTTTTAATAACTTATCTCACGAACCAATAAATATATATTACAACAAAGGGGGTGACGTACCAGAGCGCTGAGATATGTTATAGACGTGCAGAAATCACGCGTAATTTAAGAAGGGGTTTGAATTTCAGAGTGAAAAGTATCAACATTTTAAATTTATAGTTTAAAAAACAATCATGAAAAAGAAGATTTATCCAATTTTTGTCAACGGTTCATGTAAAATGTCTTCTGAAATTAAAGTGAATTTTTAGTAACAAATTACGTCTTTATTTTAACACGGTCTCAACAAAACTTTCTAAGATAGTTCGGAATTGTTTTAGTGGCTTGGAAACTTCAAATCTCCCGTCTATCTAATAAATATAGCATTGTTGAGATATTTTCCTTCCAGTAGAAAGCGCCCTTAAGACCATTCGACCATCAAAATTTTATTATATAATTTTATCAAGCTATTATTTGAAATTCGAATCACTATTTATGGCTTAGAATAATTATACACGTGAAAACTATTCAGTAAAATCTTGAATGTCGAATAACCTTAAATTAAGTAGCCGCGCAGACATTCAGCTCTAACGCAATATTTATTTCAACAATGCGTTGTTTCAAAATAAGGCTCACGCTGAAATAAAGTCTAAAGATTCCAATTAGACTCTTTTCCCTTAAAAACCTATAGTTTTGAGTTTTATTAATATATTATTATTAGCACCGCGTCTTACTACCCGTTCGGATTGTACGCACTTACGCTAATGTTTAATGGTAGGGTGATTGTGAGATGAAATGGAGGACCTACAGTTTAACGTGGGATCCGAACCACGGTGGAGGCCTGGTATTCCACACATTCACAAGTTGTGATTAATACACGTCTTGTCAGAGGTGAAGGAAGGGTTTGGCAATCAGATAAATCTGTGCCGGGACCGAGGATTGAACCCCGGATCCGGAGCACTATAGTCTGATACCTTACCCCTAGACCGTCAGGTCAGTTTATTAACATACAAACAGTGTGAAAATATGACATTAGCTCATTTCAACTTCTTTTTAAGTATTTTTATTTAGCTATGAAACGGCTTGATGAAAAAAGAGCTCTGGATTTAGTCTTCCTCTAACAAATACTGTAATTTTTACTTTCTCTCCGACACATCAGAGGAAAGTATTGTGATCGCCAAATAAATCGAACTCTAAGGCCGGGAACACACGAGCGTTGTATCAACGGACGTTGTAACGGACGTTATTTTTGACTGACGTTATTACCTTGGTCACACAGAACGTTAGTATACGTCGAAAAACCGATATAAAAGAAAAATGGACGATGTTGAAGCCGCGGTTATCGTTTATGCTGCATTCAGAATGCGAAATAAAAAACGAAAACAAAGAAAATGGTGGGTGCATCCCATAAACAGTGAAAGACTATTACAAGGTGCATTTTATACACTATATGGGCGTCTTCGAGATGATGAAGAAAAGTTTTTCAATTATTTTCGTATGTCCCAATCATCCTTTGATGTATTGTTTGGCAAAATAAAACAAAGGATTACGCATCAACATACTAATATGAGACTTGCAATACCAGCGGAAGAGATGCTTGCTGTTGCTTTAAGGTAAGTAGGACCTTATTGTGACTAATAATTAAAATTTGGCTCCACTAGGTTCTGTCCCATTGAGGGTGTGGAAAGAAACACACACACACACAAACACATATTAGGAAATTATATAAATATATAGTCAATTTATACACGTACTTTGTGGAACTTCTCTATTATTAGAAGGACAATAAAGAAACATTTTATTTAGTCTATACTATTTTTTCTGACTACTTTATTAATAAAAACTAAGAATAAAAATTCCTTATTCAGTATTTATTATGTTTTAAATAGTATTGGATTAATAATCATTAAATGAGTCCATTGAAGAGTCAGTGACGTTCGTTGACGCACTTGATGGTGGATCATCACCAACAGGAGAAAACTGGGTGAAGTAAGACGTTAATGGTGTTGCTGAACGATGTTGATTTATATACTGTGGCTGGTAGCTGTTGTTGATGGGTTCTTGGTGCACGATGTTATGAGTACGATGATATGGCGTTACAACAGAAGAAATACTAGGGACAATGGTTTGTTTGGATCGTTTAATATTTTGTAGTAGTTCCATAACTTTAATTCTGAAATGCATTTTTTCATCCATTGTGAAGGTTTTTACTATCGGCAGCGTAGACTTGTAAAATGATAAATCCTCGTCATCATCATTTGAACTTCCTTGCCGCGAATCAATGAAAGAAGCAAGTTTTTCTTCCAAATCAAATTTCTTTTTCTTTTTTTGTGGTGGACATTTAAAATTGGTAACATTTTGTTTTTCAAAGCTTACATTATCATTTTTTCTCTTATTGTACTCCACGTCAACAGTACCTGTATGTTGAGCTTCTAGGTCTGTTGTTTCCTCTATTTCCACTTGAATACTGCTAGCAGTGGGTCGTGGTTCTTGGCATTTATTTAAAAATGCTAATTGTTCCCCATACACATATCTTGTTACATTCTTAGAAGCAGAACCAGATTTTATATTTTCATTTTGTTTTTTTTTACTACGGACATAATTGTCCCGAACAGCTCTCCACTTGTTGATGACTTCTTGTACTAAAACATAAAAGAATGGTTAAATAAATAAATAAAAGCTATCTATAATTATTAATAATTAGGGTCAAGTATAAAAACAAATTATTAAACAATTATTTTAATGAGATAAACAATATTTTTCTCAATTAATAACTTAGTGGAGTCGAAAGGTAAGGTTATGTTAGGTCAGTTTATAACGTAATAGGTTTTTATGTGGCTAAGGTAATAATTAACAATGTTTATTTATTCTTTTGGATTAATGGTTTTCTTGGACCAAGTAATCATTTTATCAATATTTTAATTATATTTTAATTGGTTTCAGATATTTGGGCAGTACAAACAACCTTAGTGATTTACACTATCATTATCGAATAGGACGATCCACTCTTAGCAAAATTATACAGACAGTTTGTAAACAAATTTGGGAAGTATTGCATGAGGAATGCATACCAATACCTAGTAAAGAAAATTGGAAAGAAATAGCAGACGGTTTTCAACAGAAGGCAAATTTTCCACATTGCCTAGGGGCTATCGATGGCAAACACGTTAGAGTTATCAAACCTGGAGGAAGTGCATCCTTATATTTTAACTACAAACATTATTTCTCTGTGGTTCTACTGGCTGTTGTAGATTCCAACTACCGCTTCACATACGTTGACGTTGGATCTTTTGGAAAAGACTCGGATTCCACTATCTTTAGAAACTCCTCCTTATGGCAGGGAATGCAAAATAAATCTATTGATATCCCAACACCAAGTGTGATACCAGGAGTTTCTAGACCCTTGCCTTATGCATTCATAGGTGACGAAGCTTTTGGGCTGTCATCAAACATGCTTAGACCTTATGCAGGTAAATATTTACAAAGGGAGAAACGGATATTTAACTACAGGCTGTCACGAGCTAGGAGATATGTGGAGTGCTCTTTTGGAATCTTAACCAATAAGTGGCGAATATTCCATAGACCTATTGACGTGGGTATAGAATTTGCCGTGGATATTGTGAAATGCTGTTGTGTGTTGCACAATTTTGTACGTGAGCGTGATGGATTCAGCTTCGAGGATACCCTAACAGTAAATGGAATGGATGTGATTGAGGTTATGGATGATCATATACATGTTAATAGGTCTGCAAACATTTTTAGAGATGCCCTAACCAAATATTTTGTTAGTGACATTGGACAAGTACCATGGCAAAACGAAAAATTTTGAAATCTTTGTAATCATTTTAATAATTGTAACCATTGTAATAACTGAACCACTTTGTAATAGCTGTCATAATTAAAACAATTATAAACAGTTTTATAAAATAAACAGGCCTACTTTCATATTATTTTCTACTTACCAATTACTTTTCTTTCCGTTTCAGTTTTCCCCTTGAAATCTTCGGTTACTGCTTCGGAAACATTCAACCACTCTTCATTTTTTTTATTACGGTCTTTATACTCGGTGCTAGTTACATCCCACAAAACAGGACGCTTTTCAATCTCCGATATCAAATGTTCTATATCCATTATAATAATCTACTTCAAAAATATTGCCTCTCAAAATGACCTCAACGGACGTCAAATTAACGGTCGTGTGTCTGGATCAGTACTGTCACATAATATGCTACAACGTCCTGTGTCACTGTTCAACGTACGTTGTAGCATGTCTCGTCCGTCAAGAGCGTTGTACGGACGTTAAATTGTACGGACGTTATTCGTGTGACTGGCTGCATTTAATTCAATACCATACAACAACGGACGTTTCAACGGACGTTACAACGTCCGTTAATACAACGCTCGTGTGTTCCCGGCCTAAATGTTGATGAATGTCGACGTTTAATGACCCCTGAAACAAAAAAAGCTGTTTTTTTAGCAATGCCGTTTATCTATACCTCGAGCTAGAGCCATAACTATTTTACTGATCGGGATAAAACTTGGTATCTGGGGTTCTGAAAAGGTCCACCCGAAGGGTTTTTGGAATTAGATATACAACCCCCAAATTTAAGGGTAGTTCACTGGAGGGCAAAAAGAGAAAAAATCGATTTTCTCACAATTCGCTCTAACGATTTTGATTATTGCATCTAGACACTTTTTATTATTATAAACAAGATGGTAATTTTCATTTTCTCATGAAAATGACTGAGGGGATTTACAGAAGGGAAATTTTCCTATTTTCATCATTTCTTCGCAATTATTAGAAATACGAAATAACTTATAGATGTAAAGTTGTAGTGCTATTAAAGATAAAAATCTTTTATTTGAAATATATTTTTATAAAACCAATAATTTCTGAACTATTAGAAATATATAATACTTTTTTAATCCAGGACCTTTGAAAATGAATTTGATTGTTATGATCTTTGGTGTTTTTTTTTCTGTAACGCTGTTCCTAGTTCCTAATGCCATAGAGCAGCGGTTCCTAAAGTGTGCTCGAATGCGACCGTTAAAAAAATCTAACCCGAAACGTTGATGTATGTCGACGTCTCATGACCCCCCGAACTTGAAAAAGTGGTCTTTGCAATGCCGTCTGTCTGTGTGTGTCTGTTTAACCCTAAAATTTAGATTAGATTAATAAAAAAGCGAAACGAGAAAAAAATAATTTTCTCAAAATAGGCTCTAACGATTTTTATTAAAATTCGTATCTAGGCGTTGATTAAAATTATAAATAAAATGGATATTTTGATTTTCCTATAAAAATGACTTTCAGAGTACTTTACATAAGCGGAAATGTCCTTATCTCCGCAACTATTGAAGATACCAAATAACTTATCGTTGCAAAATTGTAGTACTATAACAAACAAAAAAACTTTTATTTGAAATATATATTTATAAAACTAATAGTTTCGGAGATATTGACAAATATATTAATGTAATTTTGTGAGCTTTAGTTGTACAGATATACTACTTAAGTTTTAACTCATTTATTCTCTAATTCCATAGCTTAATTTAATCTAATTAATTTAATAGTTAAATAAGTCTCTCAAAAAGTGTATGCTCTTTTTTCTTTAACCTATAAGGGGAAATGTTTGTACAGCAATATTTATCTCTATCATTTTAGACTCAAAAAGTCAATATTTATTTATTTGTCTAAATTTATAAATGAGGAATTTAATAAAAATGTGATAACCATAAGATGTGCAACCCCTAATAAAATATCTAAAATTCTAACTGGGAGTAGAAATTTAATACGAAATATTGACCCTTGTGGACCCAATATCGATTTTTTTTGTCCAAATATACTATTGAGGACTTCAATTCCTTAAAAATAAAATCATAAAATTTAAATCCGGCATTAAAAAAAATGTATCGTAAGTATAACGCAATTTTTTTCTCGGGTTTGCTAGTGTATATTATTTCGCTTCACACATTACGAGTTTTGAGTAAATATCTCCATTTTTAAACAATGGAGTGAGAGAGTACGTGTGGAGTTCCGTACCATTTATTTTTCATTTACGGTATTTGGTGTAATATTTCCACAACAATATATAGGCTATGCCTATTATTTCGTTTCACAAATCTTACAAGTTTTTAGTAAATGTCTATTTTAAGATAAAAGCGGGAGAAAGTTTGTGCGGTGCATCGTAGCATTTATTTTAGCGGCTCACAATAGAAAATTTTAAGTTATTTGAGAACACCGAGCATTCTCCTTTATTTTTAGATATGACAAAATATGGTTGTTGGTGAAGGGCGAGAGGGAATATAAGCTTAGACAAAATAGAGAAGTAGTTCCAGAAAACGATACAGACCAATCTATTTTAAGCCTGGTGGCCTGACAGCGATTGATACTTTCTCGTTGACCGAGACGGCCGCCTTAGCGTCTAATCTGTTGTCAAGGTGCGTATCATTTTGTCCACAGCAGTAACCCTGAGCTCACTTTCATGTGTGCTGTTATTTAAAAACAGTTATCTGGGAGTCTTTAAGATGCACACATATCGAACGTCCATGACGTAATGGTCATTTAGTATTCTTGATGACGTAACGAACGAGCGGGTGTGATTATCCTCTATAAGGCAACTAAATTGCGAATTATGGGTAAACAACAATTCAGCAGGCGCTATAACATACAGCTATAATTATCGACTTGGCGGGAACGCGTAAACGACCTATAGACACATTTTAATGTAATTACCTTTTGGAATTGGTTTTACTGCACAGCCATTTTTAACTGTTAGGTTTTTATCTCAATAAGTCACTGGGCTCTATATTTATATTTTAGGTGTTTAGAATGAGGAGGGGATATTAGCACCTAGGACTCCCTGGTGGGTGGCCGAGCGCTTGTAAGTTCTTTTTGCGTGGTAAATCATCTGGGAAAACCACCAATAGGAACACCCGAATGATACTCAACCCCCACCTTATCCATAACCGGCAAACCAGGCAAGATTTAGACTGACATTTAGTCCGCGTGTAAAAGGATTAATTTTAGCACCGAGGTTATTAACGGCTTAATCTAAAGGTTAAGAATGATTGGGGTAGCTTTTGAGAAAGTGCACCTTCACTAACGAGGATAGGAGATGAGAAGACCACAGTCATAACTCTCATATGACAAATCATTTACTGGTACAGCCAGCGGGCTGAGATTCAAACCCCAGCCTTCCCGTCAACAGCACTTTGAACAGTCTATTTCGCCTTAGAGGCTTATACGGTGTAAACCACCCTTGTGGGGTCTTCCATCGGTGCTTTGATTTCAATGGTTTTCCCCTCCATTAACTTGTTTCCTGAAACAAAGGTTCTTATAAAATTAAAGTTGATTCATCATTCTACGGACTCGCGGATCGAGATTCGAGTGTACATTAAAAAAAATCATTTGTCTGCCAGGAATATTTATGTGTACTTTTTGGCCCAAATGATTGTGTACACACACGATTTACAAACTAAATTATATTTAGAAAAGGGCACAGTATCAACTCCTTAGGCTCAAACATTTTTTGTTCCAATGATGCACAAGAAATCAACTATTTCGACCAAGACAGAGTACCGGGTAGGCTATCAAAATGTCCTCTTTCTCTCCTTCTCATATCAATCAATAAGATGATTCGGAGACAATGTTATTTCATCACCTACAATATGACTCAAGCTAAGACACTGCCCCATTCTGCGCGTTGTCGGTCCCCCCACCCCGTTCCACCAGGCTATCAGGAGGACTCCCTTGTCACTGTCACTTAGTCCCTTTATGGTTCGCCGCCTTACATTCACCGTTAACGTGTGAGGAGTAATGGAAACAACGCGAGGTGTTACACAACCTATCATGGCCGTCCTCTTGTCTCTCATCATCAGTAGTATTAGTCTGGAATTGATCACACAAATAAAAAATAGTCAAAATGGCCCCATATGACACATGCGCTAAATGACTTACTCTTTTTGTTGGTGCAAATATACTTTAGATTGGAGTTTCCCCTTGAGGTCATTCGATAAAAAAAAAATTGCCAAGATTTTTGGCGTCTATAACATCTTGGCAAGGAATTTAGCATATGCGAGGGGTAAGGGGGCGGGTTTATCTTGGTAAAGATAGCAAATAGCAATGTCTCGGCCCATTCCAGCAACACTGACGAGGTAAGAAAGCCGGCGTCCGTTTTAACTGGTTGTGTATGTAGTTAGTTGAGATTATCTGACTCTCCTTCTCGGCCTGGCATATTATGTTCTGCTAGTTGGTGTTGTCTCTAAAATCGGTACAGTCGAAACAAATTTAATGAAATAGACATTTCAAATCTATATTTTCAATTCGGACGTATTAAACAATTTAATTCTAAATTATGACATTATGTTCTACAAAATGAGATAAAATCAAATTATCGGACTATAAAAAAAACTGTATTTACTTATGAGTGATGGGACTTTTACCACTTTTAAACTGCTCCTACTCGTACATTTAAAAATATTATTCTTTGACAGATCTATTATAAATATTTCATTGTTTACACCCCATATGCATTTCTAGATATATTACATTTCAGCCTCTACATATATATACCTTTACCTTAACAATGAAAACCATGAAATAGCAAGTTTGACCCCTTATAACTCGTGAACTGCAATGATTTGAAATCATTGAATCACTTTTAATGTATTATGATTAAATAATTGTTAACATTGTGTGATATAATTTTTATTATCTAATGCCCTTTATAAAGGTGACCTGGTGGTCTAGGGGTAAGGTGTCAGACTTCTGTGCTAAGGGTCCGGGGTAAGACATAGAGCACGTTAAAAAATGTGAAATTTGGTTCATATCAATCTCGTATACTAGGAAATTTCTACTTGAATTTGTCACATCTCGTGCACTTGTTTTTCCCTATCTCGTGTACTGAACAAGAAACAAAGAATAGCTCAAGACTTTGAATCACTCGCGACTTTTCCACTCCCTCTTCCCCTCATTTTGATTGTAGCGTTCATCTCTCGTGCATTAGGGTAGGTCCACGTCACTGTGTCATCTTCACCCCCTCGTCTCCTCATTTAATAAAATCCCCGTCTAACTTAACCTAACCTAACCTAACCTAACCTAGTTAATTAGTTTGTTAATTTGAAAGTATGCGTTATAAAGGTTTTCCCACGTCAAAAAGTGTGGAAAAGTTGCTAGTTGAAATGTCGCTAGCGATTCAAAATCGTAAGAGATCCTTTTTTCTGTTCGGTACACGAGATGGGACCAAAAAAAATAAATGTTTACTAAATAATAACGCCTGAATATTTGTGTGCATGAGATGGGAGTTCAGGAGATGGGAGGTCACCCATCTTTTACCTCCGTTTTGGCGTGAACCTTATTTTGAAATTAAAAAAAAAATCTTAAATAACGCAGGATTTCTTTAACGACTAAAATGTTTCTTAGCGCTCCGGTAGGCAGCCTCTTTATAATACAAACTAAAACAAATGTAGGTAGCTACATTATTTTTTTAAAATCTTCTTAAAGGTTTATTTCTTACGGTGAAACGGCTATATTTTGTAATTGACATATTGTTTGATATATGACTTTTTTTGTGTCATTGCTATATAGTAGACTTACAGGTAGATTAAAAAAGCTTCGAAATTTCTTACTTAGTAGGTTATATTATCTCATTGAATGGATATGTTTGATTGTACATATATTTTTTTAAATATTGGTCCAACAATCCCTCAAATTGTTAACAACATGACTGACGATTGACACCTCCCCTCTCTCCACCGTCGCGATATTGTGTCCAGGGTTCGAGCGGCTTTCCCTTGGTGACCGAGCTGCTCGATGCCTTGCGCATGGGCAGTTAATAGCAAAGTACCGGTGTGCAATGCCCGCGCCGGCACAGTTACCCCCACACCGGTGGTCACCTGAATCGACCGAGCCGCTGTACCCGGCCCTGTCGAGGTACAGTTTTAGTTACCACGATTTGTTGATCAATAATTATAGCTTTGAATTTCCATCTGTGCTATGGACCTACTGACCTGGACTCTTTGATTTCTCGGTTCTCATACACCAACGCTTTGAAAATTAACTATAAACTGGTACTCTCAAAAGGGTTAGAAAATGTCATAAAAATTAATGTTTCAATCGATTCTGACCAAATTTAGTATTCACTAAGTTAACATAATTATAGTAGTTAACTCTTGCGGGGCCATATTTTCAGGGGCAGGGTATTGTATCTTTTGGCATTTAAATAAAAAAGTAACACTATGTTTGCTTGCAACAACTTATCCTCTCGGTCATACGACAGATCATAGCCATATTCCCCCACTAAATCGCAGTAAGATACACGTATACACAAATATTGTAAACTGATGTGAAATTTTTACTGTAATTTCTGAGATCTCTCAACTGGACTAAAAACAGCCAAAATATTTCTGGAATTAAAAATCTTGTTGACTATAAGTGTTATTTTTAGGCCTACAACTTATCATTCCTTAAATTGCATGTAAAATAGCATCTTGATAAAATTTTCCACTAGCATCGGTTCGAATTAAAAAATATAATGAATTGTAAGGAAAAAGGTTTCAATATTTACACCTGATTTTTTTTCTATGAAAAATAAAATGGTCTAATTTTTCCTTAAATTTCTTGTTTTTTATGTTCTAGTTTTCGCTTGATCTTCTCTTTTTCTATTAATAAATAAAACATTTGAGTTTGCCCTCCAAACTTTTGTTTTCTAGCAACAAAAAAAAAAAGTTTTGTTTGCACCTTGAACCTCACTCAACTCAAACATAACCTCTAATTACCGTGCCAAACAGCAGTTTAATGTGCACCATATTTTTTCTGCGCTTTCTACCCTATTTCGCGCCAGCTGTTCAAATTAAACATAAGCTCCAATGTTCCACCTCAAAACAGCTGTTCATCTCGCCGCCATATTGGAGTATAAACGCTGATTGTACATATAGGGTATATCCAAGGCTGGGAGGTGGGGGCGGTGGGGAGGGGTCTAGAATACGAAAAAAATTACTTGAAAGAGTAGATTAGCAGTGGTAGAAGTAAACCATACCTATCTTATTACCACACCAAA